>CM041777.1:199594559-199767015 GCA_023374045.1 Limonium bicolor | reverse complement strand
GGTGGTCTCTCACCGTCTCCACCATGATCTGGATCATCTGGATCTTCTGGAGTAGGCATCTTGTAGATGAACTTGTCAGCCAACTTATTCTTGTGGTCCCGGAACTGTTTCGACATCGCTGATAGCACATCCTTTTTAAGTGCGGGATCCACGGAGAAACGAGACTACGTACATGATCATTCAGTTAGTAAAGTAAACATAAATGTTCTATTATTTCACAAAAGATCATAGTAATAATGTAGAGATTTACCTGAAGACGCTGAAACATAGTATCCTTCAATGATTGAGGCACTTGCTTCCAGTTGTGGTTTATGTTGCAATATGACTTCACCAAATGGCTACCGTAAGCGGTGAAGTCATTCTTCCAATTCCATGGGGTTGGTTGAACTGATTGAAGTCCACCGGTTTTGTAGGAGGGCCCTTGTTAGCCTTCAGCCCACGTGTTGCACCTCTCTTCTTTTGCTTCTTCGCCTCTGGTGGGACAACTGACTCCTCTTCGGTCTGCTGTGAAGGGCCAGCCTCAGTCTCTGTACTGCTAACTGGTCCTTCTTCTTCTTTCCTCCTCTTGTGACCCGCTTACTTGGTCTATTCTGCTGTGGCTCAGGTTCTCCAGTCAGAGAAGCCGTCCAATGGGGTCATCCATAGGGTGATCATCCACTGCAAAAAAAAATAATAAAGCATTTTCATCAGATAAACTCATAACATAAATACTATGATGCATAACAATAACAGTTAAGATGATATTACAGTCTACATTCTACTAACAACATTACCTGACACGTACAAAAACATAAATCATTTCATATTTTCTACCCAAACACCCTCATCATGTGTCTGATCGTGCGTAGAGCAAATCGTTTTCGGTATCATCAATCGAATCCGGTAATCCAGTAGGAAACAAGGATGTTTCCTCTACAGTCCATTTTCATCGTTATCCTCATTTTCATTTTCGATTACAACCGGCCTTCTTCCTGGAAGAACAACAGACCATCTGCAGTCTTTCGGATCCTCAACATACCACACTTGTTCGCAATCCTTTCCCAGAACAAATTGATCATCATTATAACCGTGTAACCGTGAAAGATCAACCATGGTAAGCCCTCCATCATTTTGGTACCCGCGTCGGTTGTCCACCCACTTGCACCGGAACAACAGAAAGGAATCAATGTCATAGTCTAGTTCCCAGATGTCCTCGATGACACCATAATACCAATTACTAACTGGTTGAGATCGGTTACCGCTGTGGTACTCAGTGGCAGCAGCTTCAATTTTTACCCCACTATTCTGGTTTATCGATTTGGCATCTTGGCGTGCAGTAGTATGTATATACCCACTAATATCATACCCCCTCAAAAGATGTAATATTAGTTTCAGGTCCGATTGCCAAACATCTGATCTCTTCGCTTACAGCTTCTGGATCTGATGATGCTAATGTCAACACATGATCTTTGAACCATTGGATAAAAACTCGGTTTTGTTCCTTTGTCAGCCAAATGTGGCTTTTCAAAGGATTTTGATGCCTTAACTCAACCATATGGGTTTCCAAATAAGGTTCAACAACCTCAAGATGTTGTAAGACAAACAAATGTGCTTGATGAATAAGTAGACGCGCGAAACTTGCACGATCTTTCTACCAATAACACCTTTACCCTTAAACCTGCCATAGTGTCGTGGTTTTGGGATACCAATAGACTCTGCCTCACTCAAATAATCGGTCACAAATTCCGTGACTTCCTCAGTCACTGTTGCTTCAACAATGCTCCCCTCTGGTCGATACCTATTCTTCATTCTACTTTTCAGAATACCCATGTACCGTTCAAAAGGGTACATGTACCGTAAGTATACCGGACCACAGAACTGTATCTCTCGAACGATGTGCACAATTAGATGTACCATTATATCAAAGAAAGATGGTGGGAAATACATCTCAGTTGACATAATGTGATAACAATTTCACGTTGTAGATCATCTAGAGACGTTACGTCAATTGCCTTGGAGCAAACAGCGTTGAAAAAGAAACATAACCGAGTTAAAGCATTTCTGACATCAGATGGCAATATCCCTCGAATTGCGACCGGAAGAAGATGTAACATCAGTACATGATAATCGTGAGATTTCATGCCTAAAAGTTTTAAATCCTTCATCGATACAATGTTCTTCCAGTTTGAAGAGTACCCAGACGGTACTTTTACCGAGTGCAGACATTTGCAGAAACTAATCTTTTCAGCCTTTGAGACGTGTAGCATGCAGGAGGTAGGTAGATTCGTTTCCCGTTCTCTTGTGGGTGTAACTCCTTTCGTATACCCATGGTTTGCATGTCCTTTCTGATTTTCAATCCGTCTTTTGTTTTGCCGGGTATATTGAGTAAAGTCCCACTCACTGCCTCACCAACGTTCTTCACAATGTGCATGATGTCTAAGCAGTGTCTCACAGAAATATGACGCCAATAAGGTAGTTCCCAAAAGATAGAACACTTTTTCCAAATGTTTTTCGCCGGTTTTGATGTGTTTCCAAATACATTTGCAATGTCCTTAACCTTTTCGTACACTTCCTCAGAGCTCAGAGGTAGACGGGCCACACGAGTTTCGGCTTGACCATTGAACAACTTTCTCTTCGTTACTCGATAAGGGTGATCTTCGGGAGAAGACGTCGATGACACATATAAACATTCTTCCCACAATGTTTTAAACGGTCCGAACAAGTGTCTTCCTCGCAAATGGGACATGCAAATGCTCCTTTAACCGTGTAACCGGACAAGTTCCCATACGCAGGGAAGTCATTGACGGTACAGAACAACAAAGCCTTGAGCGTGAAATTCTCTCTTGCATAAGCATCATATACCACGGTCCCCTCATTCCACAATAGCTTCAGATCGTCGATCAGAGGGGCAAGGTACACATCAATGCTATTACCTGGCTGCTTGGGACCAGATATCAGGAGAGATAACATGATGTACTTTCGTTTCATACACAACCATGAGGGCAAATTGTAGATCACTAGCAGAACAGGCCATGTACTGTGTTGACTACTCAATGTGCCGTACGGGTTCATTCCATCAGTACATAACCCAAGCCTCAGATTCCTATCTTCATGTCCGAAATGTTCTTTGTACCGTCTATTGATGTTTCTCCACTGAGGCCCATCTGCTGGATGTCTTAGTTTCTCATCACTCTTTCTACCCTCCGCATGCCATCGTAAGTTCTTTGCATCTTTCGGATTCGCAAACAACCGTTTGAATCTGGGTATAATCGGCAAATACCAAACAAGTTTTGCTGGAGGGCTTTTTTTCTGAACGGAGGAGTACTCACCATCTTTATGCTTATACCGGGACAACGAACATTTCGGGCAATTGTCCAGATGTTCGTATTCACCCCTGTACAACACACAGTTGTTTGGACACGCGTGAATTTTTTTGTACTCTACTCCCATTGGACACACCCATTTCTTTGCCTCATACGTGGTCGTAGGGAGACCGTTCTCATCCGGTAGCATATCATGAATCAGCTCGAGGAATGCCGTGAAACCTTTGTCACTCAATCCATATCTTCCCTTCAGGTTGAACAAATTCAATATAGCTGTCAATTTCGTGTACTTAGTGCAAGTAGGATACAACGCCGTTTTGGATGCGTCCAACAACCTTTGATACTCATCCGGCCGGTCGACAAAGTTATCCTCAACGTTACCAAGCATCTCGTCAATTTGTTCATCATGATAAGTCGACTCACTGTCAACATTGACTCCGGAAGCGCTTGGGAGTTCTGACTCGTTAGTAGTATCGAATGTCTGCTCTGCTCGGTTCTTGAGTTACACCGATCGTGACTGTAGGAAGATGAAGCATTATCTTCAACACGTTCTCCATGAAAAATCCATTTTGTATAATGTGGCATGAAACCACGGGTCTTCACATGGAGTTGTACGAGGTTGATGCTTGAATAATGTCTAACCACACCACAATCACACAAGGACATGGAATTTTCTCCGCCTTTGTCCTGTCCTTGTGTTGCACTGCAGCTTTGCAAAACTCTTTCAGCATTTTGTGTCAAAATGTTCGCCTCTATCACCATACATCCAGTCACGCTCCATACTACATGTGCAACAGATCACAGGTGTGAGTTAGAGCCTTTGTAGAATATGGTCTGTATTAAGTTGCACATGTTTATTTCTTAATGGAGCATGACTGGGATGATTGTCAATTAGTCTAGCCTAACTCTAAGGTTGCAAACACAAAATAAACTAGCATTTTAAATTTAAGAAATTGTTGCACTTCTAAAACAGAAACCGGTGTTTAAAACAATATTACGAATACTTTTTCTACAAAAAATTCGGCATGACCTTTGCATAATTGTACACATCCCGTGCTTATTATTCAGCACTCACCAAAGTCATCACAACCACAAACATTCCAACAATGGCAGCAACCAACAATTAAAATAAATCAATTCTTTACTAGCTAACTGAAAACCAATTGCAAATTCAGATCAAATCAACATCAATTTTTCAATTCTCCACTGTATAAGTTCAAACCGGTTTAGAGATTAACAAAGAATCGAGAGTTAAAATACGTACTTGTTTTTTAAGGATTTATGGATAGGGGAGACTGGTGCCTGAGAGGTAGGCTTCTGTGCGAGAGATGCAGCAATACCACTTCTGATATGTCTCTGCAAGGGAGCAACAAAAAATAAATTACAAAAGAAATGCATCAACAAATATGGAATGAAGCTAAATTATGTACTAGCACTTATATTTAAATACATAATTGCATTTAGTAAACAAAAAATAAGGTTTAGTTACTTACTTGTGCACAGAGGAGGAAATTGCAACAGTAATGGAAGAAGGCGGGAAACAAGAGAGGTGATTCACGGACTTGAATGTAGTGAGACCTGATAAAAAAATAGATATTGTTAGACATATACACATACATCAAACAATATTAATTACGAAGAGATTGTAAAAAAAAAAAATCGGCATGACTTTTGCATAATTTTACCTATCCCATGCTTATTATTAAGCATTCACCAACCATTCATCAACACAAATTTCCATCACAAATCAAACTAATACCAACTTTATCCATCAAACCAAATTTTAATAATTTATGGAAATCAAATACAAAGTAAAAAAAAGACACAACCATGCCTATTATTAAGCATTCACCAATTATTCAACAACACAAATTTCTATCATAAACCAAACTAATATATACCAAATTTATTCATCAAACGAAATTCCAATAATTTGTGGAAATCAAATACAAAGTACAAAAGAGAAAAATGATAAGTTAGATTATATTACCGGTTCCAAAATGAATTGTTCTCCGCTTTCAATCTACCATCAAATGGTAAAGAACCTTCTTAAGTATTTATCTGTAGAGACACAAATACGTATAGACACAAGAGAAACTCAGTAGTTGTGTTTGTTCCTTATATGCAGTTAGGTTGCAAATTTACAGTGAGTGAAGAGAATGAAGAGAATGAAGAGTTAAATTAAAAAAAATACCGGTTCCTAAATGAATTGTTTTCAGCCCCTCTTCTCAATCGGGCGTGCGAGACGCGTGTAGCAACACCAATCTCTACAGAGGCAACGCATAAAGATTGAACAACATTCAGATCAATTAGAATAATTTTATATTAAACTTAACGACTATACAATACTCATATATATATATATATACACTACCGAATGTTTAATATTATTTTTACCAATGAATGAAGTTGTTCATAACAACTCATAAATGACAAGATCAAACTATAACTTACATAACAACCTAAATTGTATTTTTCATGTTTAACATGTTATCCATAATTTTCAATATACCACTTATGCATCACACTCTTGTATTAACGATAATATAATATCATAATCAAATATATAAATTATAAACATTATCGTTAGCTCATTCAAACAAGCACAATAAGAATTTTTTTTTAGTATAACTATAATACAATCTACAGAGAGTGGGGAACTTAGTGTCAAAGATGATAACTCATCAACTCGACTACATTGTTTATGAAGACAAGGAGAAACTCTTAATTGCTTAACTTATATTACTTGTTCGAACAAGTAAACTTACATTTGTGATTAGTACAAATTTTGCTTAACTTATATAACTAGCAGAGATCTCACTCACCAATGTATATTTACAATGTATATTTACTTATGAAATGTGAATAAACAAGTAATTTTAAGTGGACAAATAAGCTAACCTAACTATACTTAAACAAATAATGCTCAAACATTGTTCCACCCCATATATAAGCATAATAAATCTAGCCCAAATAAGCTAACCTAACTATACTTAAAAGAAGGGCCAAAAACAGCAAAAAATTCACTCGGACATTTCGTCGAACACCTTGTGTGCATACATAAATTTAATAGTTTAACAACCAAATCTTGCAAAGATTTCACACACACAATAAATATCATCATCCACAATCACAATGTGACAACAATCTATCAATTTTAACAACACCGACGCGACAACCACCAACACCCCGGCGGCGCGACGTCAGCGAAGGCGGGGGAGGAGCGGCGACGGCAGTAGGTGGTGGTGGCGTCGGAGGTTCGTCCAAATCGCCGCTGCTAACAGAGATCGAGAGAGGGTTTAATTTAGGTTAATCGCGTAATAGCGTCGGGGCGGGCTTGGGGGTTAATTAAAAGGCCTATTTCGGCGGTTCTTTGTAGAAACCGCCGAAATAGGCCATATTAATAAAAAAAAATTAAAGAAACCTATTTCGGCGGTTTTCTCCAAAAAAACCCAATAGATCCTCAAATTAAAAAAAAAAGAAAAATAGAAAAACCTATTTCGGCGGTTTCGTGTAAGGAACCGCCGAAATAGGTCTCTTTTATTTTTAATAATTAAATATAGCCTATTTCGGCGGTTCATATCCAGGAACCGCCGAAATAGACCCCTGCTTTACAGAGCTAATACATCTCGGGCTCCTATTTCGGCGGTTTTATCTACAACCGCCGAAATAGGGGCGCCGAAATAGACGTTTTTTGTACTAGTGTGCCTAATGGTAGTTTTAGTTTTAAGTTAAAATATGATGGTATAAAGGTTAAGCACAATTAATTTAGAGGTAGGTGTTCTCACCCTTAGGAGGTGCAGATCTCAGAGGCTAAGCATCAATAGCTGGCCGGTCAACCGAAGACGGCTCTTTCCCTTTCTTCCCCTGGTGGCCCTGCTGCCCTTCTCTTTGGAAAGAATTTCCTGTTCAAGGTTTCGGGTCAGCATTCATAAGGTATTTAATATGGTAACCAATATAGAATGGGATAAGTCCTTACTTTCCCTTCTTCTGGCTATCGCCTGAAGATGCTCCTCAGGGTTCTTTCTCTTCTTGGCCCGAGAGTCTCTTCCCGAGTCTGGAGCATTAGCTCCGTCCTCGAGGCAGCATCGTAACACTCCTGGAATCTCATTGTTAAGTTCTCATAAAGTTAATTAGTAATGTAGTAAGTAAAAAATTTATGGCTTTCATGTTAATACCTGGATGGTAGTGTAGAGGGTAGCACCCATCGTCATCTGGATGCGAAACAATAGTCCTCCCCGGAACTTCTCGACCTTCACGGTCTCTGAGTAATCCACACCGGGGATGAATTCCAGTAGACCAATGAATCGAGCGTAATACTCATCCACGGTCACCCTCCCTGGGTCAATGTCTCGAACTCATGGCGCTTCTTCTGCTTGAGATGCGCCGGGTAGTACTTCCCTCTTAGCAATTCGACAAAGGCAGCCCACGAAAAGTCGGGCGTAGCCAGGTGCTAGTCCTTGACCAACCTCCACCAGTGCTGGCTGCATCCTTCAGATGGAAAGCAGCAATGACGACCTTCTTGTCGTCCGGTACCTGTAAAGCTTCATATGCTTTCTCATGTTCAACAATGTAAAGCTCCAAAGCTACGGGGTCTGATTCCCCAGAATATGTAGGTGGTCGGGTCTCGCCAACTGACTTCAGCCAATTAGTTTCCCTGGGCTGTGGCGGGTGGGCTGGTGCTCCTCCTATTTGAGTACCCAGCTGTGCAAGAACGGCTGCAACCGTCTCAGCAACTCCTGGAATGACGGGGTCACCGCCGCCACCTCTACCAGTACCACGCCCTCTAGTTCCCCCAGACATCTGTAGTACAGTATGTCACATAAATATTCGGTAAATTACCGTACACACCAGTAGATATTGAATTGCCTTAAAGGCTAGCCTATCACGCAGTTTGCGTTACTAGACACAATATCTTTCTAAGACGAATCGTCTCCTACCTCCCAAATGTTTCCCGTAATTTCCCAAGTCCTAAGCTCACTGTCTTAACCTATTATCTCGTCAATACCACTTTTGTAACACCCCCTCCTTAAAACACGATATAATCTCTCACGTAGCAATAAATAAAACGTCTCGCAGCGGAAAATAAATAACAATTACAAAACTCACTCGGGTATCACCAGCCATTACTCGCCCATGCAAGCAACGAAGCCAAACTACATCCAACTTCCAACATAAACAAACTGCTAACCGCCGTGATAACGAGAAACTCCTATACATCATACTAAGTCGATAAATCATAATATCGACAAGTGAGCGTCTACCCAAACCTGAATATACACAACCTTACCATAATACAAATCACCATTCTTCATTGCCATATAGACAAACTCCAATTACCATGTTCCTGCTCTTCGGCTTCGTCAACAATCAACAACTTGTAATGGTGTAGTATCAGCGATAGACGCTGAGTATGCCGGGCCTGGACCCTATTGGTCACTTGTCTTTTTAACCATCTTGTTATTAGATCGGTTTCATGCTTTACCATTTTACAGTTATAATCAATACTGTAATAAACATGTATAATATACATAATCATTCATCCATCCAATCCAAACATTCATTTAATAACACAAACAACATTTGTATACCGAACGTATCGAGTAATATCAATATAATGTACAATGTACAATCGCCGTAGCGTATACCATCCTTAATTAATTCAATTTAATTTGGCCTTCAAGGCCCCATCCTTATGTACAATGTACATTCGCCGTGGCGTACAGTTTTCATATTTAATTTACCTTAGCCTTGTAGGCTCCATCCAATCATGTTTAATTAATACCAGTTGGGCGTCATGTTAGGACAACCCGATATCCTCACCATGGACAGTAGTCCTCCCGTACACACAAAGGTGCTCATTTCGCCAGAGGTCCGGAGGCCCCTGACTCTCTTATGTCTCGTAAGACGTCCATAAAAAGGCCGTAGCCACCTGATCCATGATCCAGTTTGGGCTCGTTGGATATAACCTGGAGCGGAATCCAATTAGGAACCCCTCAGTGATCACAAATGCGCAACCAAGTAGTTCGTAAACCACCGGGATTCCTCACCTCAACTCATACCATCTCTCTCTCATAATGTTTAAGATATGCTCTTAGTCTTATGGAGAATATATTTATTAATTAGCTGCCCAATGGGTCTCACGCATACCTAGAAGTAATCTAGGTTATATTCATGTTCGAGATCCATGCTCTAGAGACCGACAATGTCGTGACTCGTACCTAAGTGTTTTACTTAGGTTACCATATACTTAATATTAATACTATGGTGTTATATCAAGTAACCGTCATGTTATCACATAACGTATATGTATGTTTATATAAGTCGATCTATAGTCGACGTAGTGTTAGTCCCGTAGGACGCTCGTGCATAATAATAATTATCCATACATGTATACTAATACACATATACTTATATATCCAATCTACCCAATCACACTACCAAGATGTATACTCCAAACAAACCAACTCTAATACCGAACTTCATCAGGACAACACGGATCATAACCCCATATACATCACTTCCTGATCATAATATATGGATAAAGAATAACCACTACATCTATCGCTCGTGAGATGTCCACTCAAGCGTGTTGTCAGAAGTACTACTAAATCAACAATCTCCCATAACTCTATGTAACCGTAATACTTTATAAATATAGTCAATAATCATGTACATAACAAGTAACTCCTAAGTTCACTGTTTCTACAGTTATTGTTACGGTTTTCTCTAAAACAGTCGGCTTGTTACTTAAAACTTGTACGTCATAATATTTCGACTGTTAAGTTTAATTCGTTGTATTTCTTTTTAATCTTATCCACCATCTAGTTTAGGTACGTAACCCATAGTTGCATGTATGCATGCATGCATGATTATATTATATTATATTCTTTTTCATATTGTATCATTCTCCCCACCATCCATTATAATACAATGTATTATATAATCCATTTATCTTTAGCAAATAATATTTGCATCCAAAACTCATAACTTATAGTTTGTAACTATTTTTTTTTTAAATAACCACCACCATTATATTATATGTTTTCCAACCATAATATATATCCATCCTTATATACATTATTCTTGTGTATGTATATATTTACCACGTAGGTAATTCCCATGAGTTTAATAATAACTCTTATATTTTATGTTACTTTTTTATCATCTTTTATTAGATGATTATTCCCATTAGTTGTATTATATTATACAACTTAGATTAAGATTATTATCCTAATATGAGTAACATTTTATGTTGTATAATTACAACTCCTAAGGTTTATTCGATAAATACCTTAGTTTATAAATCCTATTTATTCATAGTTTGTCACATTATTTAATGTGATATCCTTCCTTATATTATTTCCATCTAAACCTGATAATTGTTATAACATTTATAACATATAGACCTTAGTCCAAAATTCTTTTTCCAACTCTTATTAATTCGGTACAGCCCTTGAATTTATTTAAATTCTATTTTGACCACATAACATTATGTAATGTTATACCATATCCTAATATCATGTTGTATGATACTTTAATTCCCTTTAATTTATAACCTATAGTTTTTATACAAAACTATTATATATTGCCGCATAGGCACATATATTAACCTTATTCTTTTCCATAAACCTTAGTTTCCTTTATTTACAAAAATCACCCCATTATTTATACCATGTTATATATACCATTTAGTATAACATTTCTAACTTATAAAAGAGCATAACCTATGGTTATTTTTGTAAATTCCGAACAGCCCTTGTGTTGTTTTAATAATTGCCATTAGGCCCTATTTATAACATATAGTTTTACAATAACATTAAAACTATATATTATACATATATCTTAATAAATACTCTTATATAATCCTAAAAATCACCAAATTTCTCCAAAGGGTTATAAATATCCTTATTAACCCATATACTTTCGGTATTTACCATTCCACCATCTATATTTCTCCAAAGTGTCATAATGACATAATAACTATATATTATACATATATAGTTCATTCTAATTCCAAAAACAACCCAATAAATTCCTAAAATTCCTAATAGCCCATGGGTGTTTATAATACCATTATACACCCTTAATTTTCGGTAATAACATATTTACCACATATGTTATAAAAATATCACCATTAAGTACTTATCTTATTATAAAACCTTAAATAAGTTATCTAACTTATCTATTTGGTCAAAACCTACCATATGGTCAAGGTTGACCTCCTTAATATTTCCTTGACCATTAATTCCTTATAATTACGGTTTGCACCCACACTTTTCATAAATTACCATTTAACCCCCAAAACTTTATAAAATCTTATAAACTTTATTTTAAATCCATTTAACCTCTAATTTTCAGCCTTATTTTTATAAAGCCCCTAAATTTAATTTAATTACACCTAAAACCCCATTTCTTTTCGGTAATGCATTTTCACACACTTAAACTTAATTAAAAGCTTGTAAATGCATAAATAAAATGGCCTAAAATACATGGCCTTATTACAAACATTTGCTCACAAAATAAATTACACATAATGTCCCAAAATACATATAAACTTTCGGCCTCGCCATGTATTCTTCATTTAATTACCAAACTTCCACATAATGTCTTAAATTTGACAATTATGCTTGTTTAATTAGTTATAAAATTTATTAAACCATTCCTTAATCACCTAAGGTCAAAATAAGACCTTAATGTACTCTTCACTCACGGCATATATGTATAAATATGTATAAGCACATATTAATATACCAAGTGTAGATTTAGTGATTTATACCTTGATTTAGCTTAGATAAGGCCTTGTTTGTTCGGCCACCTTAAGGAGAATTTCTCCACAGCTTGATTTACTTGTCTTCATGTAGAAAACAAGACATTATTAAACTCCACACATGAGCTAACCATGAGAAGTAATTTAAGTCATGAAAATCATGGATTTTTACCTTAGATCTTCAAGCTTGTTGTAGATCTACTTCGGCCCTATTTTTCCAGTAAAGAAAGAGTATCAAAACACTCTTAAAAACAAGGTACAAAACCGTGGGTAACTAGCTTGGAAGATGGCTAAGATTTACCTTGTTTAAGATGCTAAAAATGGTGTTTTTGGCTTGGATCTAGCTACTCCTTGTAGATCTTGGTATACCAAATGAATCCACATGAAAAGGAGAAGAAAATAAGGCTAGGGAACCAAGGTTTACAACCAAAATTTTCAAGGAAGAAGAGATATGTGCTTAAAGCACATTTTTACCTTAAATGGTCAAGACTTGAACTTTACTTCTTAGATCTGGTTATGGCCGAAAACAACCCTTCCTTTAACCTCCAAAACACTCTACATAATGTATAGAAATGGTTGGAGTCTAGATCAATGGAAAAAAGAAAGAAAGATGAAGAAAATGGGCATTTTTATGCCTTAGAAGCTTACCTAGAGCAAGAGCTTTCATCAATGGATCTGGGAAGCTTACCTACGGTCAAGGAGGAGCCAAAGAGCTCAAGGCAGGAGCAATCTCAGCTGGAATGAGCAAATGAAGAAGAATGACCTAAATTGTCCTTAAAGTCATTTTTTGCTTATTTTAAGTTCTTAATGACTTGATGACTCACCAAGGACTGATTGGTGTTGATTATTGGAGGCTTAATCAGTGGAGACAAAAGCAAGAGGCAGCCGGCCATGAATGGAGGAAGGTGGTGGTGATTGATTCCTAATTTCTTCAATAATGGAGTAATAATGTGACTTTAAGCAATTAACAAAGGTGAGTCACCACTCCTTGTCTTGCTAGCCTTGGAAAGCAACCGTATAACAAGGTAAATGGAGGCTCCAAATCGGCAGCACTCACATGGGTAAGCAAGTGGTAAGCTCACTTTATGTTTTAATATGTTAAAGTTTACTTTTCCTTATTTTATGTAAAAGTAATGGGGTATATTTAATTGTCACATGGGAATTGTCACATGGTCTGTTAGGAGCCTTAATAATCTGATCTTATAAGGTCAAATTCGTGGTCAATGGTCAACATTGACCTTCTTAGTCAATGTTGACCCAAACGGGCCCCCTTTTAGGGTTTTATTAATATTTTAATATTAAATTTGTAAATTTCTGGAATTAAATTCCTAATATGATATAATATGATATATTATCATATTTAAAGGTAATTATAACCTTTTAGCCCATTTAAAACCAATTAGAAGGCAATTACACAAAAACGTGCTTTAAGGAGTTTAGTGCACATTTTGTGTCGCAAGGTGTTTCTGAGCTTGGTTTTCTTTGACAATGGTTTTTTTGTGTTCCTTACATGATATTTTATCATGGTATCCATTTTATATCATTTAGAGGTCATTAGACCTTTAAGGTATTCTTAGAGCGCATTTTTGCTCTACTTGACCTTGAAGCATGTAAATGCTTGTTCTTTGTGTTGGAGTGTTGTCCAACGATTGTAATATGTTTAGTAATGTGTTAATATTCTTAGGACAAATTTTTAGGTCCTAAGAAGTTTATTTGGGTATTTGTTTACCCTAAACAGTCAAAGGGTGCAACATCTTGTTTTGTGTTGACCACTGTTGTTCTCAGTTGACTTTTAAGGCATGTTTGGGCCTTAATTAATGTGATTAGATATTTAATCCATGTTTTATTAATTTGGGGTATTTCATCCTTTCTATGATTTTTCTGGCTCCCGCAAAAGGACTTCCACTACACCACTCTCATATCGGTCGGCGACCTTGGCGCTCACTGGAGGCACTACGTGTCAACTCTCCCTGTCCCGCACAGAAAGAAGAATCGGGACGGGATAGATGTTCCCGTCACCATGACCCTGAACATGGTGAGTGACCCTGTGAAGAGGGTCATGTTAGCGCTGCTCCAGCACAACATCCTACCTCAGAACAGTAAGGATCTAAATGCCATGGACTGCTACATGATGGACTACATGGTAGCCTCGGACCCGGCCCAGCCTCTCTCTCTCTCTCTCCGGGTTGATGTTCTGACACCTTCAGCATATTGTGAAGTAGAAGAACACACATCACTTGGGTTTCCCCTACTTCCTGCACCTCCAGATTATCCACCAGGGCGTGTCAACTGATGGCGAGGCTGTATCTGACCCCATGGACTCCATTCATGGCTACATTATGTAGAGGATGGGTTTCTCCTGGAACGGATTGACTTGGAAGAAGGGGGAGGTAGAGGACAAACAGTAGAGTGCCGGCTCATCCTCCTCCAGACTAGCAGCTCTGAGCGCCCCACTTCATGCTCTGCCACCACCAACACCGGATACTATCTCTCAGCAAGAGTTTGAAGAGTGTTGGATGGCTATCGTCGCGAGATGGAGGCCAAGATGCAGGCCGATATGGAGGCTAGGATGCAACGCTTGTGAGACGAGCTCCAACCTGATGCTCCAACACCTCAGTAGCCGGTTTATACTGTCGGGTGCTGGAGTGATATCTTCTGAAACTCTTATGTTTAGTTAGGATATTGGTTATGTTTGTGTCATTTAAATTTATTTTACTTTAGTTGTCTAGTACTTTACTTTCCACCCTACCTTTATGTGTTTTATACCCTTTGAATATTATGGTATTAGACTCACCTATGAGTCTACTTTCTAAATCAACCATGGGTTTTTTTGCATATTCTTCGGAATCCTTTTTGCGCCTCGTTGTTTTTGTTTGTGCATTGTAGATATACACACATTGTGTGATACCCAGAGTAAGGGCCACCTCCCACATCGATCGGGAGAGAGCACGAACCATGCCTTATAGGTGGGGGATACTCTTCCCTTGTGTGAGGCCTTTTGGGGATGGTACCCCGAGAACAAAACCGTGCGGGCTGCGGCCCAAAGTGGACAATATCACACATGTGGGTTAAGACTGGGCTGTTACAGATGGTATCAGAGCCAGGCCCAGGTCGGTGTGCCCAGCGGGGACGCTGGGCTCCCAAGGGGGTAGAGTGTGATACCCAGAGTAGGGGTCACTCCCACATCGATCGGAGAGAGCACCGAACCATGCCTTATAGGTGTGGGGATACTCTTCCCTGTGTGAGGCCTTTTGGGATGGTACCCCGAGAACAAAACCGTGCGGGCTGCGGCCCAAAGCGGACAATATCACACATGTGGGTTAAGACTGGGCTGTTACACATTGCAAACAAGAACTCCTCAAGGCTGAGTTAGAAAAATGGAAGAGGAACTCTTGCACTTACCTCACGGAGAATCTAGTCCTCCATGCCCGCGTGAAGCACATCGCTCTGGATTTTCATTTCGTCCGTGAGAAGGTGGCGAACGGGAGCTTGCTGGTCTCCTTCCTTCACATCCATGACCAATTGCAGATGTGTCGACGAAAGAACTCCCTCATCCATGATTCTCTCTTCTCTGATCCAAGATGGGTCTCTTACCGCATGGATCGCAGGGGAATACTGAAGCGAATAATGTTTAGGCCCTAATATCGGAAGCCTACTAGTATCTAGGCCCAGTATTTTAAGGCCTTGTAAAATAAAACAAGTCCAATACATATTATAGTCATGTAAGGTAAAGAAACACAGAGTATATATATGTACATCCTGATGTATAGCCGTCAGCACTGAATACAAGATAATATCTTACACATTGAATTCACCCTATTCTATTGCTCGCGTAAATACCCTTTTGCAATTCATATTCCTGGTCTATTCTTCTGACCCAGTGGTATATACATTTTTCGTTTCAAGTGAATGATGCTTGTCTTTGGTGTAACTCTGACGATCAGTGCCCATAATCTGCACAAATGAGCAGTATCTCACCTTTACTTTATATTTTGATCTCTGTTTATTTTAGTTGTATATCTCTATGAGCATATGTCTCCTTGTTTTGTTTGTTTGTATCTGTGGCCATTTACAGGATATCTCCACTCTCAAGGTACATAGTCCTATCCTAAGTAACTTTATGTCTAGTTAAAATGCTATGTGGAATGCTCAGATCAAGATATAACGATGGCATTAGTTTTAATTTCTGCTGTATGTCCATGTATTTTTGTATGAATATGCAGTCATTTTTTGTTTGTTTATGATTCTCTCTTAATGATTGTGTTATTAGGTTTACAAGAAGATAGCTTAACCCATGTTTAAATTTTGTTAAAACTGAAAAAAACAGAGGGGTGTTTAAAAGAGAAAGAGTTTGACGGTTTGTTCAAGTTTGATTTCATGTCTTTTTTCTCTCATCTTTTTGGCTCCAGATGATACTTGTTCATGCTGAAGTTTAGGTTAACAAAACGCCAAAAAAAGAAATAGCTGACCTGATAACTTGTTTTAAAATTCTTCAACCAGTTAATACATTATGGGTTAGAAAGTTTGGACTTACCGTCTCTTATTTTTGCTTTGCTATTTAGAGCCTTTGTATGGTCATTAAAATAAATATAAAAAAGAGTTTAATAAAAATGGATTCGCAACACATGGATTCATATTTTGCCAGTTTTAGCATATAATTATAGGGCAAAATCAAGAAGAGAAACAAAAATGGGATCAATACCCGGTTTTAGATTCCTTTAATCGGTTAATAATTAGGATTTAGCAATTCTTGTGGTAAGCTTTTGTCTGTCATTATTGTTTTCTTTTGCATAACGTTGGTTTGGCAATTGAAAGATAAAAAATGAAAAGAGGAAAGTAGTTAATAATCAACTACAAACCCATAGATTAGGACCCACATATTATTAATTCTATGGCTGAATTTTTTACCATTGTTTTTTACCTTGTAGAAAGGAAATATAATATATTATATACTTTGGCTTTTTAATCTCGTGCTTATTTGTTGTGGATTTAATTATTTTTAATTACTCAATTCATGACTTGTATGAATTAGGTCTGTTTGGGTTGTTATAAACCTCAGTCCAAATTGAGAATCAATTTGGGCCCAGCTCATTGTTAGTCAAATCAGGCTAGAACATGTGGACTTAGATAGCCCTTTGGGTTGACCTGATTATTTCTGGGTTCTCAAGTCCGATGTAGAGAAGCCTTAGACGATACTCCCCACAGCTAGTATATCTCTCATTTGTTTAGTGGGGGCCATACCTTTCCAAACCCAAAAAAATCATCCCAAATCATCCTCGAATATAATATTTAATACTTAAATCAATAAAGAAAACATTCCCTTCCAAATCATCGTATTTATCCCCAATTCAACATCTTCAAAAGTTCCACATAAAAGTTAATTTCTGATTTTCAAAAAACTGTCTCTCAAATAAAGAAAAATAATTTCCAATCTCTAGAATTTCTTCAGGTTGTTTCCAAAATCATTTTAGAAGTCAATAAAAAATCATTCAATTGCAAAATCGGAAAATTCCTTTCACCAAAAACCAAAAATTCCTTCACAAAATACCCAAAATCCAGCACAAAACTTCTCTTACACAAAATAAAAAATCTTCCCCAAACACTTAAAAATTCCATAATGAAAAATCCCAAAATCTGACACAGAATTCCTTTACAAAAAGCCTAAAATCAAGCACAAAAATCTTTCTACAAAAACCAAAAATCTTGCAAAAAAAAAATGCTTAATCCCTAAAAAAATCCAAAACAAATATCCATTTTTCCCTTTATTTTCAAAGTTCAAAATCCAAAGTGGTTCATCAAAAATCAAACCATCATTTTCCTTAATTCCAATCTTTTGCATAAAGTTTTTCTCACATAATAGAAGTTGTTCTAAATCATTCCCAAAATCTAGTGTTTCCTTACTCAAAATTCTGAATAACTTCAGATCAAATTCAAACAGTGTTTTTCCTAAGAATCCAAATTGAATTTTTTCAAACCAAAACAAAATTTGAACAAACTTTACGAAATTCTGAACATTCTCCTAAATCAAAACACTTGGATATTTGTTGAATTATCTAACTCTAGTTTACTCAATTTCAATGTTTTCAGTTTTAACATTTAAAACCGGGTAGTTAGAGCGTTATTGTAACATCCCCAACTCGTAATCTCATTTTAACCCCGTATTTAGCATAATTAAATATACCATTGCAGTGGAAATAAATACAATCGCACTAAACAACGGTTTATCACTATTATCCACCCTTGTGAGTATGATCATCCAAATTACATACACAGTCCAAAAAAATGTTGTGATGATCAAAAGATAGCTTAACTTAAGCATACAACCTTAACCAAAATACGTGAGCAATCTAACTGTATCAAAGTTATACATCCTATAAGTGTAATCCAAAAATGTAATCTAAACGTATAATCAAAATGGTAGTATACATCTAACTACCCGAAAACCTGCACTCCGGTGTTGGTCCTCTATAGCTACGAGCCTCCAATATATATATGGTTTTCTATGGAATCAGCCCCTACTAAGTATGTTATTATGCAACCGTCATGCGCCCTCATACCCCTTGAGTTATTTGGTCGAGTTAGCATGCGGTTCCATTTTCATGCTATTCCATTTAATATATCAAAACTACAAATGAAATATGTAAAACAACCAACAATTCATCCAGCATACATATATACAATTCCACATATAACTCATCCATATAATCAATAAAATAAATGAGTTTGGATATTAACGATACGAGGGTTGTTTTCTTTTAAACTGTTCTCATTATTCGGTCTTCTGGTTCCCTATCTAACTTTACAAGAGCTGCTTCAAGTCTCATATTAACGTTTAGCTATTGTTTAATCATTTAATTTCTTAACTCTTAATTCTTGACATTCGTCATGTTAGAAGATGACATATCTCCGACCAATTACTTACCCCTATTCGATGGCGGGTCACCAGAGGCAGTAGCCGTCCCTAACGGTAAAGCATCTGAGTCCTCCTTATTCTCTATTAGATGGCGGGTTACCAAAGGCCAAAGCCGTCCCCCAGCGGTAGGGCATCCGTCCAATGATCAATCTAATCCATTGGAATATAATATATCGAGTGGACCTATAACAGTCATCCCCTCATTTGTGATCACAATGTGCAACCAGGAACATCTTAGATTTCCCACAATAACCAACCTTTCACAATATGATTAAGTTCTTTTAATATCCTTGCCTAAGGTTCAACCCTAGGTATTATAGTGAATAATTTCTCATGTGTAGACAAGCCTTAAAGGTCTTAGTGTATCTTAGAATTTATCTAGGATGTTGTCATGTTCGAATGTGCGTTTACTTGAGGATGGTATTACCGTGATCTACCTAAGGTATCTTTTAGGTCAAGCTAGGATAATATAAGTATGTCATTATCCTAGGATATGTGATAATATCCTTATCACATCTCATAACTTAATTCAAGTTATATTCGGTATTTGCCTCAGTTTGAATAATAAACGCACACAATTAATTACGCACGCTATTCGGCGCAATGATTACACAAGCATAATGAGTATATAATTACACATATCATCTGATCACACATATCAAAACCCAAGGATATCCTCAGGAACAATTGAATCACACAATAACACACCGTGCACTGATGTCTAAGAAGCAGGCATCCAATCCCGTGCCCGTTCTCTAGTTCCTCTGCTCTTGAATCATAATGCTAAATATTAATTCTCGATAAATCACTAAACCATCCCAGTTTCGCTTATGATTACTAACCCCGTTATGTTTAACCTTGACGTTTGCCACTCATTATTAGTCAGTTTTTACTTAATGTACTCAAGTACGGGATTAGTTATTGAAAATCCTTTAATGGTGTTAGTAACTAACTGAAATACCCCCCAACCTTGATATGTTGTTAAATGTTAAACTATGATATTTAAAGGCTAAAAAGTGCCTTAGAAACATTAGTGAACAATTAAACCATAGTAAACACAATAAGCACTAAGACACAGTTGAAGCAAAACATGCTCTAAGCTTGGAGTGAACTTGGTTAGGACCCAAAGCCTACCAAGACTTTATAACATTCAATGATGACTTAATAAGGCTAATTAAGTCCTTAGGAAACTTTGGTAGACAATTAAACCAAACAAAACACAAATAAATACCTTAAAGCCAATATGGGTGAAAATGTGCTCTAAGCTAGGGATAAGTTTTGTTAAGACCTAATAAGCTTACCAAGACCTTATGTATATGTTAATGAACATATTAAATCAATTACTAAAGAAAACCAAGCTTGAAAACAAGCTAAAACACAAAATGTGCTTTAAGGAGCCTTAAAGCACATTTCTGAAAAATTGTCTTGTAAATGAGTTTTGAGTGGCTAAATGTCCATCATTACTCTTTAATCAACATGTGTACTACTTAGTATCACATTAGGAAGTCTAGATCAATGAGAAAAATCAAAAATTTCATAAATATGTGCCTTAGTTTGTGAATAGTGCTCAAATAGTGCTAGTTTAAGTCATAAGTCAACATAGTTGTTTAGATTGTCAACAAAGACCATATATATCTCTAATATGTAAGGGGCCACGGTTTTAGTGGTGTGAGTCATCACACTTGGCTAGCCAATTAAAAAAAAGAAAGAAAAGTAAGTAAAAGGGTTACTTTTGCTTTATAACTTAATATCTCCAAAACTTACCTCTCTCCTCACTTTCCTTCTCTTCTTTCTTTTTGATTCCCACCGTCTCCAACCTCATCCTCCCTTCTCCATTCTCGTTTTGCTACAGCAAGTAGCCATTCTCCATCTTTGAATGCTTGTAACTTATGACTCCATGCTCTAAAATCAATTTCAAGACTACCTTTGTCTTAGTTAGAGTGAGCTCTTCATTTCCTTCTTTTCAAATCTTCAAGGACTCAATTTTTGTGCCATGGAGATTCACCATTGAAGGAGCTTGAGCTCATATTTCCATGCCTTCTCATTCTCCTTTGTTTCAAGGTAAGGAAAATCAAAGAAAATCCAAGTTCCCATCATTATCTTTGTATAGCCGAAAATTCACCTTACAATGGTGCCTTGTCTTGCTATTTTCTTAGCTTAATTCAATCTTCAAGGGACTAGGAGGAGTCCTATCTTGCCACTTAACCAAGCTCTCTTTCAAATTCCAAAGGTAATCATCAAATTTTAGTGTTTTAAGACACTTATGTAAACCTAGGGTTTAATTATGAGTTTGAGTATTAAACTTAATACTCATTACCCTTATATGTGTATTGGTTAAAAGGTTGACAAGTGATAAAAAGCTCCTTGCCGATTTTCAATCAAGAAAAACAAGAGAAACAAGTGAGAAAGCTTGGAAAACAAAGAGGTAAATGACCTCTCTTAATGTGGTTTTGTGTACTATGAAATTGAGCAATATTTGCTTAATAATTAACCTAAAGAGCCAATGGGAATGAGATAGAAAATTATCCACAAGGTGGACTAAAAGGACATGGGAGCATTGTTGTGTGTATTCGCAGGTTGAGGCATTAAATGTGGAAATCAGTGTTTAAGGTTTATGAAATTTAAGGGCCTAAGTGCCAAGCAATTTAAGTTTGTGCACTATATTGTGATGTAGTGTTGTCTAAAGGTTTAGGTGTGTGTAAAGAACATCTCTTGTGAAGATGGATGTCTTTGGTGGTGTGAGCCTCGATTTTAAACCCTATCCTATGTTGATTAAGTGATTGGGATCTAATCGGGTTTTAGGTCCACTTATAGCCTAAGATTAATAACTATGTCATATAACAATAATTATTAAAGCCTAAGCTAGCTCACTGGAACCTATTATGAGTCGCCACCTAATTTTAACCTAGATCAAATAGGAAAGGAGAGTTCGGGTTCGGGGGCTTGATATTCGACTTAATTAGGGTTCAAATTACTTTCATTACCCTTCCTAGGTCGTTTTTTCCTCTACTTGGTTCAATTACGGCTTCTACAAAGTTGTTTTTAACCTAGGTGCGCGCTTCTGTTTTTTTTATTTTTAACGTTTTTTGACAGAAAATAAAAGTGGAAATTAAATTACCTAAACTAGGGTTTCGGAGGCAGAATTAGGTCAAATTTTGTTTCCATCCGTAGCCACGGACCTAATGTCCGAGACCACGGACCCCTGTTAACCTATATGAAAATAAAAGTCGAATTAAACAGAAAACAAAAATTGTAAAGTCCGGGGCCACGGACAGGCTGTCCGTGGGCCCGGACATATTAGAAAACCTAAATTTTTAAAATTTAAAAAACCCGCCGCCGTCCGTGGGCGTCCGAGCTTACGGACAGGGAGTCCGGGACCCCGGACATGACGTCCGTGGGTGCGGACCGCCCTCGGACGGCGACATTGAGGCTGTTCCCGAAGGTGTTTTTGGTTCAAATTTTATGGGCGTGTAGCCTAAAAGATGTACAAGACGTTAGTGATTGAAAGAATTCAATTTGAAGTCAAAATTAATACGAAACTTAGTTAACAAGTTATTAGACAGAAACCAAACAAACCTTAATTCAGAAGCAATAAAAGTCAATTCGATTAGAAATTTCACACATAAGTGTATTCTGATCAGAGGGGTTAAGGAAGTCAAATTCCAACCTGTTTTGACTTCGGGATTTGATTGTTCCTTCACGTCGGGAATCTTCGAGAGCTTCGTTGATGGCCAATCCGGTTCGACTTTGACCCAAGCTTCTGGCTCCTTCTTCCTTGTATTGTTAGCCACGGTTTGCTTCTGTATTTTGGTGTTTTGGTGCTAGGATCTCAATGGGAGAAGAAGGAATGTGTTTTTTGGTGATTTCGGGATGATTTCGGTATAGATTCGAGGCTCGGGGTTGCAAAAACGTTGGAAGTGGGTGACGGCTGAGTTCTCTGACTTTGGGGATGATCTCCTCTGCCCTAGTTCGTTTTTTTGGGGGTCCTTTTATAGAAGAGCATGGTCAAATTGATAGAGCAAGATCTTTATCTAAAACGCTGATTTTGTGCTCTAAGGGAATCTGATTTTTTAAAGTATGTTTTTCAGGCCGAGATAAATTATGAAATTTTAACTGAAGATAAAGGATGATTTTTAAGAATTTTGAGAGTTGGAATCGGGTTATTTGATAAATAACCGATTAGATAAAATCTTGCAATCTGGAATCTCCCATAATTCATAACTTATTACTGGAAAGTCGAAATAACGAAATTCCAACGGCATTAGTCTCTAATAAACATCCTCTATCTTGTGTTAAAATTTCATGACGTTTTGTTTTGATTTCGGTATTTCCATAGGAGAGAGAAAATTGCAAAAATGATTGAATTTCTCTTTTAAATTTGGGATAAGGTTCCAATAAAATAATTTCAGGTTTATGACTGTATGTAGTCATGCTACCATGTGACAATTTTATTTTTAATTTTGGAAGCCTTTTTTTTATTTCTATTTGAGGTTATTTCATGTGTTAATTATTAAAGAAACTAGCTTACTGAAAGCTTAATTTCTAGAATAAATATTATCAGAAAATCATGAAAGACCTTTCATAACGACTATGATATTTGGAAGTGTTTGGAGATAATGAACAAGTCATATGAAAATAGAAAATCCCGATGATGTCCTTGGAAAATCCCGCCTTGGTGCTTTTTGACCCCTTTTGTCCTTTGTAACACGTATGCCTTAGAGACTACTCCGGGGGGGGTTGAAATTTTGGGTATAACAGATTGCCCCCCGTCAACTAGGCTTTGTAATGAAGATGAAAAGACTAGTTGATGCCTGAGTGATACCCCAAAATTTGGATCTCAAAAGACCCTACATGTAGATTGTGTCGAGCTATTCTAAGGTGCTGACTACCTATGAGTGAGAATGAAAATGAAAAGATGTCAAGCGATTCTAAGGTGTTGACTACCTAAAAACGAAATGAGATAATGTCAAGCAATCCTAAGGCGTTGACTGCCTATAATGATGATATGATGTCAAGCTATTCTAAGGCGTTGACTACCTATAATGATGATATGATGTCAAGCTATTCTAAGGCGTTGACTACCTATAATGATGATATGATGTCAAGCTATTCTAAGGCGTTGACTACCTATGACGAATGAGATGATGTCAAGCTATTCTAAGGCGTTGACTACCTAAATGTGATAACCGGGTGGTATGCAAATGCAAGAATGCTGAAATGCTAATGATGCTAATGATGCTGATGCTGATGATAATGCTGATGAAGTTGACGATGCTGATGATGCTGATAATGTTTATGATGCTGATGATGTTGATGATAATGCTGATGATGCTGATGATGCTCGGATGCTTCTGGGGACCGAAACCGTGCCAATGCTCCTGGCTGGACCCAATGTGGACTTATTGCCATCGCCCCCCAAGCCGGTGTGCAGGGATAACTCCTGGTAAAAACCCTGGGGACTTATTGCCTTTGCCCACCATTCGTTTGATCCCAAAATAAGTTGACATCGCAAAAGGAGGATTTATTGCCATCACCTCGCCAACTTTCTGTCGCCAGGTCTTGTGACGCGCCTGGATAATGCAACTAGGTCTTATGACGAGCCTATATGAATGAGATGAATGCAATGTGTTTGATGAGAGTGGGTAAACTAAAGGGTAACTCTAGGTCTTACTACGAGCCTAAGGGAATGTAACTAGGTCCTATGACGGGCCTAAAGGATGGTTCTAGGTCTTATGATGAGCCTAAAGGAATTAGCTCTTCTACTCGGGTGAGTTCTGCCTACTTTGGTGAGAATTTGAAGAATCTGTATCTGCGGGTGAGAATCTGTATCTCTGAAGAATCTGCATCTTCGGGGCGAGAATCTGTATCTCTGAAGAATCTGTATCTTCGGGGCGAGAATCTGTATCTCTGAAGAATCTGTATCTTCGGGGCGAGAATCTATCTCTGGAGAATCTGTATCTTCGGGTGAAGAATCTGTATCTTTGAAGAATCTGTATCTTCGGGGCGAGAATCTGTATCTCTGAAGAATCTGTATCTTCGGGGCGAGAATCTGTATCTCTGGAGAATCTGTATCTTCGGGGTGAAGAATCTGTATCTTTGAAGAATCTGTATCTTCGGGGCGAGAATCTGTATCTCTGAAGAATCTGTATCTTCGGGGCGAGAATCTGTATCTCTGAAGAATCTGTATCTTCGGGGCGAGAATCTGTATCTCTGGTCTACGATGAGGAGTTTCGTACGGACGGATGCAAGGTAAACTTTATGCAAATGGTCATGATGAAAGTTGATTATGAAAGTGCCAAACGTGGCAATGATGATGTGTATGTCAAAATACAATCAAAGTGTATGTAGGAAAACTTGTCCAAAACAAGAAATCGATGGAAAATGTGCCAAACATGGCAATGTTAAGGATCAAAAATTATCCAAAGCAAGACATTGCTAGAAAGTGTGCCAAAATGTGGCCATGATGAGGTTTATGAAACCGAAGTGTTTGAAGGAAAGTTGTTCAAGACAAGAAATTGTTGAAAGAGGTGCCAAACGTGGCAATGTTTGACGAAATTCTGTTTAGTGAAAAGGAAAGTGAAATTATCATTTCCTAACTATAGACTTCGGACTTGTAATTTATCTCCTACGAGATGAACATGCCGCCGGTGGGGTATGGTGTATGATGTGAAGGTAAGGGCTTATGTGGGCATGTGTAGTGGAGGTGTGGAGGTAAGGGCTTATGTGGGCCTGTGTGGTGCATGAAGTGAAGGTAAGGGCTTATGTGGGCCTGTGTGGTGCATGAAGTGAAGGTAAGGGCTTATGTGGGCCTGTGGTGGGATGATGGTGGTGATGTTTGAGCTTTGGGTTCCAATTGGTGTGTCATAGCAATTGTTGGAACCAACAATTGCCCCCAGTATTTTTCCCTTAAGACAATCTGAGCTAGAGTTCATGGCAATCGATCATTCCGATCGATTCCCCCCAGTATTTTCTTTGATCAAACGTGCGAACGAGTCTCGTCCTCAGAGGGTCAAGGCTTATGTTCTGATTTGGTGCTTCCTAACCTACACACTCGACGTGTTTGGTGTTTACACTCGTTTCTCACTTACGGTCACAACTTGTAGACCATTGAATTTGATATTTGATGAATTTACGCATTCGATCTGTTACTTTCACGTGGTTGGATACACAACTACCAAGTCGGAAGTCTTTGAGGCTTATAACGTGGCCATGGGGTGTGATGAAAGACAACGGGATCATGGAGGGATATTTGAGGTATGTGGAGCTTAAATGGGTGACCAAAGCTGCAACTTGCGTCTTCTCTCGGATTCATCTTCCTTGTCTTGAAGTCGTCTGGCTGCTTCAAGTTAACGATGTTTTTCGAGCCTCTAGACCTGGACTTTTGAAGTTGTCCTTTGCACCATTTCTCTTTTCGTCATTTGGATTTTCTCGAGGCACTTCGGGTTTCCTTTTGTTTTATCCTTTCTTGGCTTTGCCTTCGGGGTTCTTGTGTTTCCCGTTTTTGGGCTTCGAGAGCTGTTTTGATGTGAGCTCTTTTGATCCTGTGTCACTCTGGGACCATTTGCGGATCGCTTTGTCATGCTGATGGCGGCATTGCTTCTTTGGACTGATGAGAATGTTATTTGAGAGTCGGGCTCCTCCTCCCTCCTTTGGTCACCGGGTCGGACATTCATCATTGGCTGGGTTATTTTGTGGAGTTCATAATATCGAAAAGGGATATATGAAAGGCTCAGCGGGGGTGCCTGGGGTTTAATGACAGGGTTTGTAAGCTTTTGGCCATGTGGTGCTGTACCTAGGTGCTTCGTCATTCCTGATAGTTGTATATCCGTTCTTTGTTAACTTTTCACAGGTCTAAGCGTAAATTTACAAATTATCTCCTTCGGGGAGTTAGTCGTTTACCTCACCTTTGGATGTGGTCTCACCGGAGTCGTGTAAAAATGACACGCTCGTTCGCTCATGGGTTTTTCCGCTCAAGACACTCTCGTGAATTTCACTCAGAGACTAGTTCACACGCTTTAACGAAAGATGAAAGATGACCTAAACTCAGATTGCCCCCGTATCGATTTGGGGTTAGTGACAACAATTTAAAGATATGGATTTGGGACCCGCTTTGGGGGTTATTTGGATGTTTTGGGATAAGATGTGGGGTTTGGTAAGGCATGCTCAAAACTTCAGAAACAGAATACAAGTCTTTGTGTTCCATTGTCGGGAAATAATTAATTCATGAACCATTTTCTCAAAAGAAACTTGTGTGAAACAAAACCTTTTTCTTCGTGTTATCATTTAGACTTGAAAAAGTCATTCATTTGTGAACATGAGGAAGAAGATGATTCAACAAAATCGATGCTTCCTATTAGTGGTTTGAAAACGATCATTCTTTGAAAAATATGAGAGATGCATTTGAAAGATGAGTGTTATGGCAGGTTATGCAG
The DNA here is from genome assembly GCA_023374045.1 of Limonium bicolor. NCBI lineage: Eukaryota > Viridiplantae > Streptophyta > Magnoliopsida > Caryophyllales > Plumbaginaceae > Limonium > Limonium bicolor. The sequence continues at coordinate 199,739,598 of CM041777.1, read as the reverse complement.
TAGAATGCATAGGAACCCTAAAATTTCTATTGAATCGAAATCCTGCTGAACCGTCTGAAGTCGGCATGCCGAAGACTCGAGCTCTTGACCGCTGGGATGTCGCTAAGATGACTATGATCGTCTTCCAAACTTCGAGTAGGCCCTGTAAAATGTCCGAACTAGGAATGCCTATGGGTTATGTAGGAAGCAATAGGCCTGATTCTTCGCCAAACTGGGAGTGAAGTGCATAGACTAGAGTGATATTCCTAGACTAGATGGACATGTAGGCCTGAATCCAGGAATTGAGCAAACAAGCTGAAAAAATCACATGGACCCGCGAACGGGCCGCCGGCCGAAGGATAAGCCTTGAAGTCTAGATTTGTTTGATGCTCTTGTTGGGCCTTGAAGCCGGAAACTGGAATGAATGAGTTATGCAACTATCCTGGATCCAAATGTTTTATGAACCGAAGCTCATGGGCCAAACTATGAATTGGTCTATGGGCTCGAACGGAATGAGTTATGAGTGTGGTACTGGGCCAGAATGATTGCTCTATATGTGAACTGGAATTTTGGGCGAGTGATTTTGGTTGGGCCTAAAAGATGACACCTAGATCTAGGATTTTGGGTTAGGGTCATGATAAGAAGTCTACCTAGACTAGAATGAGCCCTTGGGCCGGAATGTGTTTGGGCATAAAGTAAAGCACTGAGCTGGAATGGTCCTAAATCACAAATGGGCCTAACTTTCTTCGGGCCAGAGAAGATGGTTGCTAAACCGAAAAAGGTTTTATTTTCAGGACTTGTGAGTTATTTCAAGTTCAGGTGGATTTCTTTTTTATGGGCCTAGAACTAATTGGATAATTCAAATTGGGCCAGAAGAGAAATCACCTAAGTCTAAACTTTTGGGCTGAAGCCCGAACGACTCACATGTTAACCAAACAGGGCCTCTGGGCCGCAAACAAATAGTGCTACCGATTGGTTTGGGTTGGGCTAGGTTGACGTAGGAGAAGTTCCTATCAATCTCTAGGCCGGGTAGTGGGCCGATCATACAAGCAGACAAAGCCCCACACAATTCACATGTCCTCACTAGACGCTTAAACCAAACCGGGTATGGATCGATCCGGAGAGGTGCTTGGGGCATGGGCCCAGGTCACCACAAAGGAATAGGGCTTTCACGCTATTCTCTTTGGGCTTCCCCACTTTTTTCACATCACCTGAAGGTGTGCGTCTACGGGCGGGTCTTTGACTGGCCAAACAATGGGCTAGGTAAGGACACTGCCAGGAAAAACGCTTGGGGCTAAAGCCCAGGTATTAAGGGGATGTGGTTAGACGACATCCTCCTCTTTTCCCCCGCTTATTCACATCACCTAAAAGGTGTGAGTCCCTGACAGGGGACCCTCAAATGGGTCCCGGGGTGAAATTGGTTTTGTGTGACCCTCGCGCTCTCATATGATGCCAAGGTGCAGAAAATTAAAGTGCGCACGAAAGTAACAAACAGAGTAATAAAGCCTAAATAAACATTTTCGAGTTAAGCCCTCTTTCTTAAAATTAAACAAGTTAAAATTAAGAAGTATGATCCCCAGCGGAGTCGCCAGTCTGTGAGCCTCGATTTTAAACCCTATCCTATGTTTGATTAAGGTGATTGGGATCTAATCGGGTTTTAGGTCCACTTATAACCTAAGATTAATAACTATGTCATATAACAATAATTATTAAAGCCTAAGCTAGCTCACTGGAACCTATTATGAGTCGCCACCTAATTTTAACCTAGATCAAATTAGGAAAGGAGAGTTCGGGTTCGGGGGCTTGATATTCGACTTAATTAGGTTCAAATTACTTTCATTACCCTTCCTAGGTCGTTATTCCCTACTTGGTTCAATTACGGCTTTCTACAAAGTTGTTTTTAACCTAGGTGCGCGCTTCTGTCTTTTTTTTTTTAACGTCATTTTTGACAGAAAATTAAAGTGGAAATTAAAATTACCTAAACTAGGGTTTTCGGAGGCAGAATTAGGTCAAATTTTGTTTCCATCCGTAGGCACGGACCTAATGTCCGAGACCACGGACCCCTGTTAACCTATATGAAAATAAAAGTCGAATTAAACAGAAAACAAAATTGTAAAGTCCGGGGCCACGGACGGCTGTCCGTGGGCCCGGACATTATTAGAAAACCCTAAATTTTTTAAAATTTAAAAAAACCCGCCGCGTCCGGGGCGTCCGAGCTTCGGACAGGAGTCCGGGACCCCGGACATACGTCCATGGGTGCGGACCACCCTCGACGGCGCGACGTTGAGGGCTGTTCCCGAAGGTGTTTTGGTTCAAATTTATGGGCGTGTAGCCTAAAAGATGTACAAGACGTTAGTGATTGAAAGAATTTCAATTTGAAGTCAAATTAATACGAAACTTAGTTAACAAGTTATTAGACAGAAACACAACAAACCTTAATTCAGAAGCAATAAAAAGTCAATTTCGATTAGAAATTCACACCAGTGGTATTCTGATCAGAGGGGTTAAGGAAGTCAAATTCCAACCTGTTTTGACTTCGTGATTTGATTGTTCCTTCACGTCGGGAATCTTCGAGAGCTTCGTTGATGGCCATCCGGTTCGACTTTGACCCAAGCTCTGGCTCCTTCTTCCTTGTATGTTAAGCCACGGTTTGCTTCTGTTTTTTGTGTTTTGGTGCTAGGAATTCAAGGGAGAAGAGGATGTGTTTTTTTGGTGATTTCGGGATGATTTCGGTATAGATTTGAGGCTCGGGGTGCAAAACGTTGGAAGTGGGTTTGACGCTGAGTTCTCTTACTTTGGGATGATCTCCTCTGCCCTAGTTCGTTTTTTTGGGGGGTCCTTTTATAGAAGAGCATGGTCAAATTGATAGAGCAAGATCTTTATCTAAAACGCTGATTTTGTGCTCTAGGGAATCTGATTTTTTAAGTATGTTTTCAGGCCGAGATAATTATGAAATTTTAACTGAAGATAAAGGATGAGTTTTAAGAATTTTGAGAGTTGGAATCGGGTTTATTTGATAAATAACCGATTAGATAAAAATCTTGCAATCTGGAATCTCCCATAATTCATAACTTATTACTGGAAAGTCGAAATAACGAAATTCCAACGGCATTAGTCTCTAATAAACATCCTCTATCTTGTGTTAAAATTTCATGACGTTTTGTTTTTGATTTCGGTATTTTCCATAGGAGAGAGAAAATTGCAAAAATGATTGAATTTCTCTTTTAAATTTGGGATAAGGTTCCAAATAAAATAATTTCAGGTTTATGACTGTAATGTAGTCATGCTAGCCATGTGACAATTTTATTTTAATTTTGAAAGCCTTTTTTTTATTTCTATTTTGAGGTTATTTCATGTGTTAATTATTAAGAAACTAGCTTACTGAAAGCTTAATTTCTAGAATAAATATTATCAGAAAATCATGAAAGACCTTTCATAACGACTATGATATTTGGAAGTGTTTGGAGATAATGAACAAGTCATATGAAAATAGAAAATCCCGATGATGTCCTTGGAAAATCCCGCCTTGGTGCTTTTTGACCCCTTTTGTCCTTTGTAACACGTATGCCTTAGAGACTACTCCGGGGGGGTTGAAATTTTGGGTATAACAGGTGGTTAAAGGATGAAAACATATGTTTGTGGTGTAGGAATGTGATTAAGAGAATTTAGTGTTCTTGGTTGTATTATGGTGGAAAACTATGTGTTTTGTGTAAGGTGATACAAGAGAGGCTAGGGCGAAATTTAGTTGATAAACAAAGGAAGTATAATACCTTGTGAAGGATTAAGTATAACTTGTGGGAAAGACTTGAGGAGTTTGGGTAAAGGAAGTGTGAGGATGCAAAATGATGCTTAGGAGTGGTTATCTGAAATACCCCTAAATTAATTTAGGGGATTTCTTTTATTAAACCTTTATATCCTATTAAGTATTAAATTATTATATGGAATTATGAATATTAAATTATTATATGGAATTGTGAAATTTATTTAGGGTTTTTCTCCTATTTTACCTAATTATTATAATATTATTATAAGTATTATGACTTTAATAATAAGATTTATAAGTCAATAATCTTGGGAAATTTCTAAACCTCCAATTATATTATAAAGATTTTAGGAAGTGATGGAACATTGTTTTGAAACATAAAAGTCAATATAAATTCTAGAAAACCTTAAAGCTTATTAAGCCTTGCTAGAGTTGACTTTTTGAGAATGGTCAAACCAGGCCAGGAAACCTATACCAATAAATAGGTTACAAAAAACCATGAAGATCGATAAAAAGAACATCAAAAACGGATCATCCTAGCCAAAGTTATGCTAGATTGAAGTTTTGAATCAAAAATTTGAAAGTTGCCCCTGAATTTCGATAACAGAATTCAATACTTTGCCCTAACTTTAGACGGCTATATCTCATTCATCCCTCCATATTTTTCAATGCCGTCTTATTTGTTGTCTTCTCCTACATTCCCTCTAAACAATTATAACTCATACAAACCCTAACTCATTCAGAATCAACCGGAAAATCGAGTCAAAGTAGCCCCCTGCAAAAACTGAAAACTGCAATTCCAGTTTTCTCTTCGAATCAGGTAAATTCGATCAGCCATAACGTCTTCGTTATCAAATTCCATGTTCTTTAGCTCGTTTTGAAGAGCTCTAATTCCTCTAAAAATTTCATGTTTATGGTCTAAGCCAATTCTCAACCGATTAGAAGGGAAAGGTGTCTAAAGTTTCGGTCTCGCCAGCACATAAAATAATACTGAAACAGAGAGGTAAACTCGTGATTTGCGACTTCAATTTCTTTCTGTGTGGTGCGAGTTAGGTTTAGTTCTTGCTATCAATACGTAGATCTAAGTTTGTTCTTTCCAATGAGCCCTTACACATAGCCTAACTCGATTTGTACTGCTAGTATAGATCTTCGAAGTTGGCACCACGAACTGCTCAAAGTTTATATTTTTCCAGATTTCCGATTTCGAAATCACCCAATTCGCACAACTCCGGTGAGTCTCCGATCAAATTGCTCCGATATTGCTGTTCGTAGTCATGTTTCCGATCTAACCCATGTTCCAATTTAGTCAATTACGAGTTAGGTTAGGAGAATTTGTATGAATTGCATTCGAATTGAGTTCTGTATCGAAATAAACCCTAACCATCAAATTGAATTCGAAACATGATGTATACTGCATTATAATTGGGGAAACCGGTATCATTGGAACCGAAATTTGATTACGAAACTATAGAAACAAGAATCACTCGATTTCATTATGTGAATTAGGAGGAAATCGAGATTTAGTACTCGGTGTTTATGAAATCGGGGAAGAACTGGGAGTTCAGGGACCGTCGATCTCGTTTAAAAAGTTTTGGACGGTCGAGATTAGATCTGGTTAAATAAGAATGGTTATAAGTTTATTAAAATTCAGTAAATAGCTCTAACTTGTTCATTTTATTTAATGGCCTTCCCGAAGGTATTTTGACTTGAAATTTTAACCATAGATTCCTTATTTAATCTAGTTTATTTTGATGTAAATTATATGGTTTTGGAGTTTTTAAACATACGTTATGATTTTTTCAAGTTACGGGTTTTCTGGAATTATTTGGCTAAATTAAAAAGATATTTTTATGAAATAAAAATTTTATAATATGTATAAAATGTTATAGTTACTGTATATTAAATTTGGGAATTTTTGGGCAATGGTAAAAGGTTTTAAAAATTGTGTATTGAGTTTTTCATAAGAATAACCTATAATATAAAGGTTTTTAATGTAACCAAAAATTAAAGTATGGTTTGTTAATTAACTTCTAAGCTGGGGAAAATAAAGGAAACTAAATTAACATTTTATAATAGTAAGTTTATAAATGTATTGGTATTAGCTTTTAAGAGAAGTGAAATTATTTACATATATGTATATATATACTTACTTAAGTAGAAACTTATATAAATTAAGGAATTTAATTGTCCTACATTTTATTTATTATATTATATAGGAGTTAATATTTTTAATTTAAACTAAGGAAAATATATATATATATATATATATATATATATTTCTATACATATATATAAAAGGAATAAAATAGTAACTTAGGTTAAATCAAGGAACTAAATTAATCTACATTTATATTAATTATATAATATGGTAGTTAATATACTTAATTGAAGCTAAGGAAAATACTCTATTTTATAAACCATATTTTGGATGTGGATATGTGTAAAAGTTAATATAAATAGCTAAATGCAATAAAACTACATAAAGAATGTCTTGAATAAATCCTAGTATACATATACGATAAATAAATAAATAAAGACATAAAATACCTTATAGCAAATAGAATATGAAGGAATTAATAAGTTAAACTAAACCTATGCATAATACTATTAAAAGAATATTATATGAGCTAGTATTGAATTGTGGTTATGAAATTGAGCTTAAAGAGTTATCTTGGATTTCTAAGATTTATATAAACCATATTAGAATACATGTGTAATATTATTTGTCGAAGACCTTAATGTAAATCTATAATTTGGTTAGGTAATTAATAAGTTGGGACTTAGGATATTTGTAATTAGATTTTACACAAATAGAACTTACTATATAATTAATGAATAAATGTAATACTTTTACATCTAAATGTTCTTAATATATAAACAATAATAAAATAAATAAAACTTTTTACATCTAAATGTGAGGTGGATTAGTAAGTCTAGATTTAATCATTTCTTAACATTTATGGTATTGGAGTATAACTTAATGTTTTAAGATAAAATCATTAAAAGGGTTAAGATATAAAACTATATTAAACTATGATTTGGAAATTTATCTAAATAATAATCCTTAAGTTTTCTGGCATTAGATAAGCCATATGAAATACATTTATTACCAATACTTAGGATGTGAGTTTACAATTAAGTGAGGTATTTAGTAGTTAGAATTTATAGAAGGTTTATAAATAGGAATTTGATACTTAAAACCTTTGAACCTTTTGGTAGATAAAACTAAGTTACACCAGATATTATATTGATATACTTTACGGTAATGGGAATTAATGATAGGTTATTTGAATATAAAATATGAGAATTTTCATATAATTAACAATTTCGCTTACGAACCAGAATTTAATTCTTTGATACATTCTACTCTATGTGAATATATTGTCCATCCTAAATACACTAAAGGGAATTAATTTATTAAGTTATTCCTTTGAAACCTTAGGCTTTGTAAAATAATTTAAAACGTATTTAAGGCTTAAGTTTATTGAAGTTTAGTACAAAAGGATTATACATAGTCTATAGAGTGTATGTGTGTAAAAATAAAACATTTAGGAGATTAAAGGTAAGTAAGGATACATAAAAGGTTATATTTAAACACCTTATTATATAGGTAATAATTAAGCAAATAATATACCTTGTGAATACTAAATGTAAGAGTTCGATAAGTCTAAGTTAACTATAATATAGTTGTTTCAATATGAGAGGTAATTCAACATATTATGGCAAGATTATTAGACGGTTATAATAGGAAGTCATTCTGAACTAAGGATATGATAATTGAGTTTAGTGGCTTAATTAAGTTATAATAAATTGTATCTACAACACTATGGTTCCAATATACAAGATGTAGATCTTAATTAAGTTAAGGGGAAAACTTAATCATAATGGATTATCTAGTAGATATTGATAAAATACATAATCATTACATTGTGAAATAATAGTATAATGTTATGGGATGAATCCATCATAGGTCATAATACAATGTTTATTCTAAATTAAGAATAAAGGTATTCAGCTTAAGATTACTATTGGAATTCTTAGATTTAGTTATATAATGTAAACACATTTGTGTTATAAAGGTCTCAAAAGTCTTGAATGTGAGGATTGTGGTTAAATATGAATAAAGTGGATAGGAGTGGTCAGTTAGCAGGTGTTAATAAGATACATTCCTTGATCTTACCACCTTGGGCTATACAACGTTCTCAAATAACTCAAAGATTATACATAACACATAAGTGAGGGCTTAAAAGACAATTGAGACTTTGGAATAAGAGTAAGGAGTTTATTTAAGCTTAACTTAGGCTACAAGTGATTGATGATAGACTACCTTTAATATTCTTTAGAGTACTGTTGACTGTTTGTGCAAGTTGACTATAACTGCTACAGCGTTACCCAGGTACTATTTCTCGTACTCAGCTTGTTGTGTTTTGGACCTTATGGAATGTTTTATACGATTTCTCGTACTCCGATATTTTTGCTGTTTGTCTTGTGGAATGTTTTGGAACACCGACTGATCTTGAATGGATTTCAAAATGAGACTGTTGTGTGACTAACTGAGCTTGATGTGACTAACTGAGCCTGTATGTGTAACTTCCTTGGTTATTGGTTCCTCCTATCTAGTTATTTCACTAGTTATTAACTGCCTAGGGTTTACGCTTCTGCACTCTGTAGGACTGAGTGTTTTGGTATTGCTCTTGTGCAGTTAATGATCTAGTGGGGTGAATGGGAATATAGGAAAATATCTGGTAGTGGTAATTCTTCCTTTGGATAATGGGTAATGTTTAAACCATGAGTCGAGTTTGATCAGCCTTATTGGAAATGGATTCTTTCTATTGGATATTAATTGTTGAGGGTTTACGCCTCTGCACTTTGTAGGACTGAGTGTTTTGGTATTGCTCTCGTGCAGTTACACTAGTAGAAATCATATTTTTTGTTACAAAGGTTCAAGTAACGATTTAAAATCGTTACCATAGTTATTATTAGTAACAAGTATTTTGTTACCAAAGATAGTATTAAAGATTTTAAAAAAATTGAGACTATAGTAATGATATAAATGTTACGAAATCATATTTTTAGTAACGATATAAGTTTTAGTAACGAATAAAAGTCGTTACGATAAATAAATTGATCTTTGGTTACGCCATCTCGTGTAACGATATGTAACGACTTTTGTCGTTACAATAACTCAAATTAGTAACGATTTAGATTTTTAGTAACGATTTTTTGTTGTTACCAAAAAACTACATTCTACTAGTGTTAAAAATCTAATGGGAATATGGGAAAATGTTAATCTTGGTATTGAGTATGGATTATTTCTATTAAGTGGTGCACGCACTTTTCACCGATGACCGAGAACGGGTCGGTGGCAGCGGAGGTCTGCTATACCTCGTCCATCTGGACAACTGACAGCGGAGGTCTGTTTACCTCGTCCTTGTGACAACTAACAGCGGAGGTATGTTTACCTCGTCCTTGTGACAACTGACTGGCGGTGAAATACCCCGAACCTTGGTATGATGTGTAAATGTTTAACTAGGGTATTTAAAGGCTAAAAAGTGCCTTAGAAACTTGAATGAACCATTTAAACAATAGTAAAGTGCAATAAAACACTAAGACACGGTTTGAGCAAAAACATGCTCTAAGGTTGGAGTGAACTTGGTTAGGACCCAAAGAGCCTACCAAGACTTGATAATATTTAATTATGACTTTATAAGGCTAATTAAGTCCTTAGGAAACCTTGGTAGACAAGGAAACCAAACAAAACACAAATAAATACCTTAAGGTCAATATGGGCCAAAATGTGCTCCAAGCTTGGGATAAATGTGTATAAGACCTAATGGTCATACTTATACCTTATAAATATGTTAATGAACATATTAAATCAATTACCAAAGAAAACCAAGCTTGAAAACAAGTTAAAACGCAAAATGTGCTTTAAGAAGTCTTAAAGCACGTTTTTGAAAAATTGTCTTGTAAATGAGTTTTGAATGGCTAAATGTCCATCATTACTCTTTAATTAACATGTGTACTATATAGTATCACATTTGGGTGGCTATATCAATGAGAAATCAAAAATTTCACTTCTATGTGCCTTGTTATTGGTGAATAGTGATTTTTATAACTAGTTTGTAACATATAATGTTATAAGTGATTAAGTTGGTCAACAAAGACCAAAACACCCTTCTATTAAAATGGGGGCCGGTTTTTAGTAAGGTGAGTCATCACCATGTAAAATAAATTAAAGGAAGGAAGGAAAAGAAAGTAAAAGAAGGAAGTTACTTTAGTACATAAATATCTTCTAAAGTAGAACTCATCTTCATTCTTTCCTTCCCTTCTCATTTCACACGTCTTCAAGCTCCTCCCCTCCCCTCCATTTACGATTCTCTATACCAACCTCTCTTCTCCATCTTCATTTCCTTGCCAAATCCAACTCCAAGCTCCAAATCAAATTCTAAGACCATTTGTCTTAGTTAGGTCAAGCTCTACACTTCCACCTTTTCAAATCTTCAAGAGCTCAATTTTGGTGCCATGGAGAATCACCATTGATGGAGCTTGAGCTTGTATTTCTACATATTCTTGTTCTCCTTTGCTTCAAGGTGAGGAAACTCAAAGAAAAATCAAGTTTCCTTCATGTTTGGTGTTGTCCGAAAATTAACCTCACCATGGTGTCTTTACCTTGCTTGTTTAGCTTCATTTGAATCTTCCAAGGGCTAGGAGGAGTCCTCTCTTGATATATATTCAAGCTCTCTTTCCATTCCAAGGTAAAACAATCATGTTAATACCTTAAGATAATATATGTAACTAGGGTTTACAATGAGATAAAGCTTAAAGCTTATATACTCATTTCAATGTTGGTATATTGCTTAGTTGTTGACAAGGAAGGAAATGCCCTACCGGTTCTACAAGGAAACAAGAAAGAAATTTGTGAGGAAAGGAGGTAAACAAGCTATCTCAATGTGGTTTAATGCCTTAGGAGAAATAAGCTTATAATGCTTGTTAAAACTACCTAAAGAGCAAATGGTGAATGAGCTAGTAAAATGCTCTCAAGGAGTTTATTAAAGGAATATGTATTGTTGGGTGTATTTGCAGGTCAAAGGCATTATTATGTGGGAAATTCAGTGTTTAAGGTTTATGCAATTTAAGGGCCTAAGAGCCATGCATTTAAGGGCCTAAGTGCCAAGCAATTTAAGTTATGCACTATATTGTGATGTAGTGCTTAATGTGTGAAGTTTGTGTATAAAATGTGTTTGATGGATTTTAGGTGTTCTTGGATGGATTAAGGTAAAAACCTAAGTGTTTGGATGTGGGTATATACTAGAGAAGCTATGGCCAAATTTGGGACATGTGTAAGAAGTTTTAAGTGTGGTAAGTGAGTTTTGGTGAACTAGGAAGGATTAAAGGTGAATGAATGTTTACTTGAGAGGGAAACATGTATTACAGTGATTAAGAGTGATGCAAGGATTTAGGCATCATCTTGGAAGTTTTAGAAATCTATGGGTGTTCTCAAGATGTATTTAAGTCTTGGAGGAGTTGTTTAAGGTTTAGGTAATGTTGGTGTTCAAAGAATAAATGATTTTAGGTAAGGTTTTGAGTAAGGAGTTTTAAGGAGTTGTGAAAAGGAGGTTTAGTTAGTAAGAAAAGAAGTTGAGAGATGATGATAAGGTGTAAAGGAAACACCTTGGTGTTGTGGTCAATATAGGTGAAATGCCACCTAGAAATCATAAGGAGAAAACATTTTAAGTGTTAGGAATTTTGTGGAGATATAAGTAAAGGTTTAAGGAATTAGGAAAAATAGTTTGTGAGTGTTTAAGAATATCTTAAGGGTGTGTTTGAAGTGCCAAATGATGTTAGAACACATTAAGAGGTCTTAGGAGAAGTTTGGTGAAGAATTGGCAAAGTTTGGGTAAGATTAGGAGGCGACCGACCCAGGGGCCGACCCAGTTTTTGGGTCGGTCGAGCCTCTGTAAAATGTTAGGGAAGTGTTCGGTAATGGACCGACCCAGAAGGTTGGGTCGGACATGGGTCGGTCGGTCAGGTTTCAAAGGAAGGAAAATGTTCGCACATGGACCGACCCAGAATGGTGGGTCGGACGTGGGTCGGACGGGCATGTTTGTAAGGAAGTAAAAGGGGTCTGTAATGGACCGACCCAGCTGTGGGTCGGTCGGTGGGTCGGTCGGACCAAAAACATGGTTTAAGGTTATGAAATCATATGTGGTGATGGGGATTGGTAGGTAATGATGTTATAAGGATGTTAAGGACATGTTAGGTGAGTTTTAATGACAATAAAGTGGGTTAAAAGTTGTATTAGAATGTGAGAGTAAAACATGTTAAAAATGTAAAGTTATGTAACAAAGTTAACGGGGAAAGTAATAAGCATTGGACATTAAATAATCAAGCAACTTTGATGTTAATAAAAACACATGTGATGTTAACAGTTGTTCGAGAATTGCTCGAGGAACATGAGTGGACGTGGTAAAGTGGACCCCGGTGTCAGGTATGGTTTTCTTGCAACCTGTGTCCTACCGGATTACACCGGCTTGTATGCCAATGTGTTTTTCTGTATGTTTGCCACGTTATGAGATAAATCATGAAACGAGTTTATAGTCGTTATTGTTATTATATGTTTACGTGCCGATACCGGTAACCTCGAATGCGCTTGAAGGGCTAGTTAACCTCTATTAGGTAAACGTAGGAGAACGGTATCCGGTAACAACGTTTCCGACTTAAGGAACGTTCTAACCACGGCTATGCGTGAGTTGGTTATGTGATGTTTGTGCGTGATGTTTGTATGTGAATGTATGACTCTCTCCTCCCTTGTGTGCTTAACTCGGTTATGATACCGTATGGTGTGTGTTGTGGTAGGCTCCGTAATGGATCTCTAACTACTTATTTATAAGAGTCTATGGGCTAATGGGGGGTGAGGAGTCCGGATTGTTTCCGGCCACGCGTGTGATGGTGGGGGTCGTTATCATATCCAGTTCGGCTCCCTTGGTGTATGTTTAGGTGGTATTCCAATTTGGTTTCAACCTTCCCTTAGCTTATCCAAAGCTAGTTTACTGACTCACGTCGGGCCATAGGGGCATACTGTGTTGTTTGGTGTGCTTGGGATCACTATATCCGACACACCTTGGGTTTAAGTCAACCGTTCAAATAACAGGATGGTGATGAGGTAATTAACGAGCTTGGTATGAGTTTGGCAACAATCTCTGTGCTCATGGTATGGACTAACTATGGTGGAAGGATCTTAATGTTAACCGTTCTCGAGGTGATATGTATTGTTGTTGTGATATGCAAAATACCTTGCTATGCTTTGGCTTATATATATATATTGGATGTTTTTAAATGAATGCAATGCGGTCATGTGTCCGTCGAGACAAGAAAGGGTTGTTATGTTTGTTATGTGTAGGATGAGTTATGTTGTAGGATATGGAATGTGTGGATCATGGAAATGAATCCCAGTTGGTGACAAGAGGCGTTTAAGGATAACCCGATTAATGGGTACACGTCGTTCGTTAAGGAAGTAGCTCCATTCTTGAGGAGAGCCACTCTAGGGTTTAGGGAATCATTGGATGGTTGGTTAAGTGTGGATGTGTTGGTTATTGGTGGAGCCCATTGAGGCGAAATATTATGTGAGATATATTAATGGTTTGTATGCATGAATTAAATATAATCAACTGCATGCTAAGACGACAATTAGTCGTGCGTGGCCCGGTAGCATGCGGGCTGCGGGATTACCATACCAGCAAAGGTGCTGAGCCCCTTGGGGCCACCCCTTTCTCTTCTTTTTTCCTATTTCAGGTACGAAGTGCTGGAAGCCGTTCGAGAGTAGGACGGGTAGTCATTGTACATGGGTAAACTTTTAAGTGTATGTATACAGTAGGTGTAGTAAGACCGAAGTTGTTGTCGGCAACAGTTTATAAATACTCGGTACAGGGGGAGTGTATGTATAATAAATGTTGAAGATGGATTGAGTATTGTATTGTGTAGTTGCTCGGGAATCTAGTCCATCAGACCGATACAAATGTACATATAGCCTTGTTAGCCACGTGGGTGGTTAACGGCGTGTAACACCATTGGAATAAGTAATGTGATGAGTTGAGTTTCCGCTGCAGATTGTTATTATGTGTTGGTTGTTGGATGGGGTGTTACAGGCGGTGGGGGCCATCTCTCCCAATTGGTTTATTCCACTCTTGATATTTTGTCTATGGGAATCATCTTCTGAAATGGTGGAGACATAAACTGTCTACCATGGGTTATGGATATTAATGTCACTCCTAGTCCTTTGTGACTACTTGAGTCTTTCTCTTCTTAACCAGAATTGGTTCTAACATCAACAATGGATGCTTACTAACTATGTGGTGTGACTACTTAAGTGGATGACTTGGTTTGGAAGTTCTATATCTCTATCTTGTCTTGTTTTCTTTTCTCTTTAACTTGATTGTTTCGAAGTGCTTTATCTCTGTTTTACTTTTAAGAGTTTGTTTTCATGTTACTGTTTATTTTGAAGAGTGATGTTTTATAAGTTTGTTTTTGGAGGATTGTACCAGTTCCATTCCAGGGAACTGACTCACCCCTCTCGGGGTGGGCTGCTGGTTTCATCTTGCAGGTACAAATTGATTTACAGGTGGCCACGACGAGCATGAGTGATTGGGATAGGATTAGGTTTATGGAGAGTGAATGTTTTATTATTGTTATGTTTATGTTAAGTTTTCTCGAAGTTCAAACCGTAACTTAGTTAATTGTAATGGTTGTAATTGATGAGGTTGGTACCGGGTGTTTGGAGCCCGATGGTCTGTAGCACCTTTAGTTTATTTTCCGCTGTTGTTTTATTATTATAGGGGTGTTACATTATCATATTAAGAAGAAACACCTTGGTTAGTCTAAGTTGTAGGTATGCATTACCACCTAGAAATCCAAAGGAAAAATGTTGTAAGTGTTAGGAATTTTTATAAGAAATTGAGTAACAAGTTTGGTGATGATTAAGGAAGGTTTGGTGCATGTTTTAAGGTGTTTAAACATGTGGGAAACATGTGGAAAGAGTGTGGAATAAGTGGGAAAAGATTGGGGTGAATTTGGAGTTCAAAATGAGGAGAAAAACACTTTTAAAAATGGGGTCTGCTGTGGACCGCCCCTAGGGACCGCCCCTGTGGGGAGGTCTAGCGCAGGAGAAGTAGTTTCTGTTGTGGACCGCCCCTAGGACCTCCCCAGAGGGGCGGTCCAGACCAGAGAAGAAAAAAAAATGTGTTTAAGGCTTCTAATGATGGGGGATTGGATGGTGATGGTTTTAGATGATGTTTAGGCCTTGTTTGGTGACATGTAAAGGCTTTAAAATGTGTAAACAAGTGTTAGGAGGTTTGGCTAGTAAATGAGTGAGTGTTTAAGGACTTTAGAAGTAAGCTTGTACATGCATTTGGAGGATGTTATGTGAAGGTTTAAGTGTGCTAAATGATGTTAAGGCATACTAGGATATGTAAGGTGAAGTTTGGAGTCAAATAAGCATTTTTAAACAAGGGTCTGGAGCAGACCGACCTTGGGGACCGGACTTGCAAGGTCGGTCGAGCTTGAATTTTGTATACGGAATATGTCTCTGGAATAGACCGACCTTGTGGACCGGACTTGCAAGGTCGGTCGGGGTAGAATTTTTAAACGGTAAAAGTGTCTGAAATGGACCGACCTTGGGACCGGACTTGGCAAGGTCGGTCGAGGTGTAAATTTTCAAACCTGGATGTCACTGGAATGGACCGGCCTTGGGTAAGGTCAGTCGGTAAGGTTGGTCGACCTAAAACTTGTAAAAACAAACAAAGTGTGGCCTAGGTAGTTAACCCTAGGGGGGGTATAATGAAGGTAATCAACGGTAAGTTTACGCATAAAACATGTCATATAATCATGAAAAATGCTTAGTAAACCGGAAGCTAAATAAGGTAATTAACCGACGTTATTAATCATGTTTAGGAACTACGTTTGGCGGGACTCGAACGCAGCAGGGACCAAGGTATGGTTTTCTTGCAACCTGTGTCCTACCGGATTACACCGGCTTGTATGCCAATGTTTTTCTGTATGTTTGCCACGTTGTAAGAAAACATGTAATGAGTTTATAGTAATTCATTTATGTGGCATGTTCAATTCCGATACCGTTTAACCTCGAAAGTGTTATACCTTAGCTAGCCAAATCTAGGATCACATAAGAGAACGGTATCCGGATTTAACGACCCAAACCATGGGAACGTTTGAACCACGGCTATGCGTGAGTTAATTGTGTGATGTTTGTGTGAATGTATGGACCTCCCTTGTGGTTTAATCCAGTTGTAATACTGTATGGTCTATGGATGTGATAGGTTCCACAGTGGAGCCCTTAACTAGTTTATATATATATTATGGGGGGTGAGGAATCCGGTCGTTCCGGTCGCGCGTTGTTTGGGAGTGGGTATCCTTCTTAGCTTTACCCTCCTCTCTGTTATGGTTGTTTCCTCCACGGGTTACGATCTCCCATTAGCTTACTCCAAAGCTTAGCTATTCTGACTTATGATCGGTTTAGGGGGAACATGTGTTTGTGTGGTGTGTTCGGGGCACTATATCCGAACCATCTTAACTTAAGTTACTCGTCTGACTATTAGGACGGTAATGAGTGTTGTATAACGAGTTTATCATGAGGGTGACATCATTCTCTAGGCTCACAAGTGAATTAACTATGTTTGGGTCGGTTCCTAAGAGAACCGTTCCCGTTATGTTATGTGTTATTGCTGTACTGCAATTCCCATTGCGATGTTATGTTATGTGCACGTTGAAACATGAAAAGTGTTGTTATGTGGTGTATGTGGATCATGGATATGAATCCCAGTTTATAAAAGAGACGTTTATGGATAACCCGATTATTGGGTAAGTGTCGTCTATTAAGGAAGTAGCTCCACTAGAGGAGAACCCTCTAGGGTTAATGAACACAACGAGTGACTTATCAAGTAAGGATGTGTTATCTGTTTGTTGAGCCCATTGTGGTGGAATGTTATTGTAACACCCCTCTCGATAAACATGTAACAATCCCCACGTAGCATAATTAAAGACGTTTTACAGCGGAAGAAAAGTAGCAATAGTAATACTCACTCGGGTGTCACCTGCCATTACTCGCCCATGCGAGCAACGAAGCAGAACTAAATCCAACAACCCAAAATACACAACACTACTAAACCGCTGTGACAACGAGATAAATCCTATACATCATACTAAGTCCAAAACAAATCATAACCGTCGACAAGTGAGCACCTACCCTGATCCCGTACTTCAGCTTCAACGATAAACAGCGACCTGCAACAAGCCATAAAGGCTCAGCGATAAACGCTGAGTATGCGGGCCTGGACCCTATTGGTCACTTATCATTTTAACCATCTTGATATTAGATTGATTTCATGCTTTACCAGTTTACGGATATAATTAAACTGTAAAACAATTAACAGTAATAACCATACAATTAGACACAACCATTAACACTCATAATGTATTCCACACAACATAACACCATACAGTATAACCAATGAACAACAAGGCGTAACAACAAGAATAATAAAAGAGTATTAATTCCCGTCTTTGGTATTAGAATCCAATATTGTTCACCAAATGTACGAGCTAACAAGTTGTTCGTAATTGTTCAGTTATACCTGGTGACAACGTCTCGTTAAAACGACGTGTCTCTAAATTACCCATATATTATGGGGGTCACCCACGGCAGTAGCCACTCCAGCGGTAGAGTCTCCGACCAACGAGCCATTCTAGCTCACGGGAAATTTTCTTGATACTTACGGACCCGTACGCGGACATCCTGGTATCGTTTTTGTGATCACAGCGCGCACCAAGAGCCACATCCTCTTGGCTTTACTTCCATTCATTAATTATTTATACCATCGCATCGCATTACCAATTTTTCTAACACAGCAGACTAAGGTCATTAGTCCAATCCGGAGTCTGTAAACTCGGGATCCAGTGTTAGATACGAGAGCGGCGTTTAGAGAGGCCAATGCTCCGTATTAAAGTCTCGGATAATATGTATATCTTATTATCCTAGTGCTACAACGTTTTCCTGACGATCCTTATATTTCATATAAGATAGCACCATAGCCGCTAGTTCGTTTTATATATAGGCTCATATATACGAACCAATACTGTTAACTCAACAACAGTAAATAATAAGCAGCTATCAATATACAATTCATGCATATTAACACATTCAGACAAACAATCTTATCACAGATCACACAGAGGTCTGAACCGAGGAAGTCCTCAAAGACCATCAGAGACACATAACAATAAACAAGTTATCAAACAGTTTCCGGGCCCTTTCTTAGGTCAACCCGGATCAAACCCTTCTTCACATACCGTACACCTTAGACCAAGGATGCGCAGTGTAGTCCACTAAGCTTGTCGAGCGTGCATCTGACAGGCGACCTAACAATACGAAGAACGCTAAGGGTCAATCCACATGACAATACGATTCGGTATTTCCGAATAACGTCAGTAACCCCGGTATTTCATCCCCGGATTTCAACTGTGTTTCGTTATCCTTAAACTCCTTACTCGTAGTATGTATTAATACTCAGTTAATCAAAGACGTCGGTCTTATACGAACGTCGTAGTTAACGTTTTCAAACGTAGGAATTATATTTTCCACCCGTAGTATTTATATGCGTTCCGCTTTAATAAATTCGTTCGTTCTCGTATTTTTAATTCCACTGTTACATCGCATGCATAGGTATTTGTTATAACCTATCGTTGCATGCACGGTTATATTTATAACCTATGGTTGCATGCATTCTATGCAACGTTAGTTTCTCTTACATGGTATATTACTTTTCTTTGATATACCTTATATTATACAACTTCTCATTTAGTATCAAGTTGTCTTCATTCAAAGCCTTATGACTTTATAGTATATAATTATACTGATAAGTTAACATTCCTGATCTATTATCTTATGGTTTGTAAACCATATATATATTCATATTCTTGCGCCGATATATATATATATATATATATAATGTATATACATTGATTTCTTATGAAGTAAGAAACTTTATATTATGTACATGTTATTTCCATCCAAGGTTATTTAACTATTCCAAAATCATACACTAACCACATAATATTATTTAGTGTTATACTTATATCATGATATCATATAGTATGATATTTTATATGCCATTTAAACTTAATACATATAGTTTTGGCAATTATATTATTACCGAAAAACAATATACATATAGTACACTTGTACTTCTTTTTCCTTATAGTTTTCATTAATTACAATATACCCACATAACTTATACCATGTTATAATACCTTATTTTTTTTTAAATTATGTTTGACTACTTAAATTATACAATGTTACATTGATGTCATTATATCATATAATATGATATTTTGTATTTCATTAACATTATAACATAAGGTTTTTAAAACCTCATAGAATTGTCGTAAGGCATAAGCATTAATATTCTGATTTTTCATCAATTCCCCTCATTTCTCCATTATTACAATATTGCCACACATTTCATAGTGTGTTACATATACATCATATATTATATATCATTTATTCCATTAACTCTTTTTAACATATAGTTTGAATGTTTTAAAACCACCTAACAGACCCTTGGTCTTTTTGGAATTTATTTTCCAGCACCATGCACTTTCTATATTTACACATTTGCCCCCACATATTATATGAGGTTACATATAGGTTATATTATATTGTTTTAACATGTATTATTTTTATATAACCTATAGTTTATGTTGTATTAATTCCGAACAGACCCATAATTGTTTCCAAAATTCTTTTACCGCCCAGGACTTCTTTTATTTGCATATGACCACACTTTATACCTTATACTCTCTACATGTCACAAAAACTTATATTATACTCTTATCAATATAGTCATTTAATACGCCAAAAATTCCCAAACTTTATACTTAGGATATAACTTTTATATTAACAATCCTAACCCCACATACTTGTCATATTTACGGTCTAGCCCCAGTTTTATAAACTATACTTTTAATTCCACAAAAGCCATATGTTATACTCTTATCTTAGTATAGCCTTTTATTTAATTCCAAAAATTACTAAACTTTGCCCAAATGTTATAAAGTGTTATATTTACTGTTTGGACACCATATTTTCGGTATTTACCATTTATACCCCATACATTTTATAAATTCAACATTTAACCTATAATGTTAGTATAAGCTCATTAATTAATTGTTTATGACATTTTAGATTCATTTTTAACTTAATATAACCTAAAATTAAATGGCCTAATAATGCATGGCCTTATTACAACTATTACCATAAAATAAAATTACACATAAATGTCATAAATACCATATTGTTTACGGCTTGTAGTATAGTTTTTCTTTAATGCTTCCTAAAATTATTTAATTAATTCCTATATGTCATCTAAACCTTATATTATCAACTAAAAATGTCATAACACACTATATTACATAGCTAGGCCATTTTAATACCTATTCATTCACGGCTTGCATCTTATATAACTTGATAGCATAAAAACTTATATTATACTAAGTTTAGTATACTTACATTGTTCCAAGCAAAACAAAACAGCCAAGGCCTCCAAATGCTCACGGCTGATTTGAATAAATACTTAGGTTAGTTTTTTTTTTCTTGAGCATAACTAACATATAACCTTAGTTTATACACTTCATTAGAGGGTAAATGCTCACTTTGCTTAGTTTATTCTTGGACTTGTCTTCTGAAAATCTTTGCAGCACTTTCCTAAGATTCATACACCCATGCGCCAGCATATACACAGGAAAAAAATTGTGTATTAATCTCATGATAAAACCGGCATTTTTAAGAGATAATATCAGCTTATTAACATAGAATTTCACCTTATTTTTTATGGTGTAAGTGGGGATGGCTCATGCATGTTTTTCCAAGGTAAGAAAAGGTGTTAAAAACACCATATGAACCAGCATACTAAACCGGTAATGATAAGGTAATACCAAGGTAAATTTCCTTACCGAAAATGACATAGAACTAGCTCTTTGGCATGGATCTTGTTCCTTCTTCAAGGTATGGTTATATGAGCTGAATAAGCACATGGAAATGAAGAGCATAAGCTGGGGAAAACATGGGGGAAAATTGGAAATTAAAGGTGGAGTAGTAGCTAGCTTCATGCTAGTTTTCACCTTAGGAAAATAGCTTAAAAAATTCCTTCCCTTCCTCCTTGTGTTCCAGCCGAGTGCACCCTCTTGCTCAAGCTTGAACTGCTACAGCCAAAGATGTTGGTCTTTGAAGTTGTAGTTTCCTCACGGTAAAGGAGCAGCAAAAGAGAGGTTTGGGATGTTTGTATACGGCTGGGATAAGTAAAAATGAAAGAAAGGAAGAAAAGAAGCTTTTAAGGGTTAAGCTTTTACATTAGTCAAATATGACTCATGGAAGATATTTTGATGGTTTCCTCATGCTGAAGAAAGGTCATAAACTAGTGGAAGTAAGTAGTAGTAGTTACCGTATGGGGACAAGTTTGTTTGGTTATTATATTATATGTAATATATCATATGAATACCCCTGCTTTATGAGTGGCATTCGGTGGTGGCTCTGCAAATGGATATGGACGGTACAAAATGCAGGCGGCAATGAGTATACAATGAAGAAAGGTGAGTCATTAAAGTAATGTTAAAAGTAGTAATTATCTCTTACTTTATAAATCAATTTGGTGAGCCATATATACCTGTTTGAGGCCAGTCGTATGTTGAGGGAATAACCCCTATTAAACGGTAATAGGTAGTCATGGTCAAAGGAGAAAGGATCGACCATGGACTAGATTAAAGAATTTCATGTTATAAAAGTACTATTCATAATCAAGGCACCAATTTTTGATTTTTAGAAAGACTTTGAATTATACATTATAATGTGGTACATTGTATCACATTAGTATATTTAGGGTATTCAAGACCCTAAAGTCAAACAAAAATCGTTTTGAAGACAATCTCACAAAAATGTGGTTTAAGAAAGCTTAGTGCACATTTTATGTTCTAGTGCGTTTCTGAGCTTGGTTTCCCTTGGAAACGGTTTTAATGTGTTCGTTTATGTGTTATAAGGCTCAGGTTAAAATTTTAGGTTCAACGGAGTTCGTTTGAATATTTAATCACCCTTAAAGGTCAACGGGTGTAATACTTGTTTTCTGTTAAACTTTGTTGTGTTTAATTTACTTTTAAGGCAGTTTAGGCCTTAATTTAATGATTATATGTTTAATCAATATTTAATTAAGTAGGGTATTTCAGTTATGTTTTGTGTGTTTATAGTTTACATGCATGATTCAAATTAATCAACCGCATGCTAAGACGACAATTAGTTGTGCGTGGCCCGGTAGCATGTGGGTTGCGGGATTACCATACCAGCAAAGGTGCTAAGCCCCTGGGGGGGCACCCTTTCTTCTTTCCCTATTTCAGGTACAAGGAGTTGGAAGCCGTTCGAGAGTAGGACGGGTATTCATTTGTACATGGGTAGTCATTTAAGTTGTGTATGTACAGTAGGTGTAGTAAGACCGAAATTGTTATCGGCATTAGTTGGTAAAAACTCGGTACAGTTGGAATGTATATGTATAATGGTGTTGTTAATGGGAAGGATAGTCGCGTGTAGCTGCTCGGGAATCTAGTCCATCAGACCGATACAATGTATATGTATTAGCCTTGTTAGCCACGTGGGTGGCTAACGGCGTGTAACACCATTGAATTAAGTAATGTGTTGAGTTAAGTTTTCCGCTGCAGTTTGATGTTAAGTGTACGATTATAGTTGGGGTGTTACACTAACATAGTTGTATAATTTTACAACCTTAGGATTTAATCTGCACTTTATTTATCCTCTTTGAACATAGGTATATATGTGTATATATACACACTCATATAAATTATATTACTATATGGTGTTAAAGTAATTGATCTTTAATGTTAATGACCTTTGGCAATTAATTCTCATTTAATTAATGAGTTGGTCAACTTGACCCCCTTTGGTCAATTTAGTTGACTTGATCAATGTAGTCAAACTATCAGTTTGGTCAACACAATCAATCCTCTATTTAGTCAACGCGGTCAAGGTCAGCATTGTTATATGTTCTAATGACCTTATAATTTATTCTAGGTTTAATAACCTATTATTTAATCCAAACCTCTACCCATTAGTGTAACGGTTTATATAATTTTTAATATCACCTTAATGACTTAGGTTAGTTTCCTAACCATTCTCTTCATTGTTAAATTTCCAACCTTATTATATACTCCTCACAATATTTCAAATATTCATTATTTTATGTGAATCATGAAACTTCTTAAGGTTTCTACTAACCTTTATGCACTAACATTAAGACTTTATCCTTAATGTTATACAATGTAATTCTCAACCTTATAATAAACTACACTTTTAAATTCCATAATTCACGTCTATACCCCATAATCATCAAATGTTGTATTCTTACCATCAAATGTTTTCCAATCTTACAATCTCATTCCAAATTCACATATCTTATAACCCTAACTTCTCACTTAATTTTATTCATAGTTCTAACCCATACACCTCATAATGTCCAAACAAACCCCTACTGGTCTATTTTGATTTTCACACTAACCTTTTATATATATATTTATAAATTGACCCCACATCTTTCCATATACTTATTGTTATGCCCCAGATTTTTTTTATTTTCTATCTGATTCATAAAGGGGAGTTAAATAATATTCTTACGTTATGATACCGTGTTTATGTCACTAGTGCATACTATTCTAAGTTAGGAGGAAGGAGGGTTTCATATGTCATTTTCCTATTTGTTATTTATTATTAGTTAGAGAAAGGAATTATTAATTTCATTTATTTCCTCTTTCCTTATTTTCTATTTTAACGCTCTTTCCTTCCATGACAGTTTCACATATATTCCCCCCCCCCCCCCCCGCTTGCTTCTCTCATAAGTAACTTCCTCCTTTTGCATCCTTCCTTCAATCTCCTCCAAAGTGTAAATCGTTGGAGTTGTTCGTGTGGAATTACAATTCTGCTAGTCGGTCGATCTTTGGGATTGAGTTGTGATTTGATTTTGTTATTCGTTGAGTCCCTTTTTTTCCTTTCTGATTTGGATTATGGATCCGATCGTTCAGTTCAGATCTGTCGATTCGAGTGGTGATTCAAAGGGAACGTTGTGTAGAGTCTGTTGAGATTGCATTGCATCGGATGTGAGGTAGGTGGTAAACGGATGTGATTACGTATGTTCACCCACGGGGGTTTCTGAATTCTAATTTTGTTTCGTTGTGTGTTGTTTGATTCTCTAAATTTGTTGTAGATCTAATTCAGATTTGGAATTGTGTTTTACTCTGTTTGAAACCCCATGGGAATGTGTTTTGTTTTGCATATATTTGTAACACCCCTACTACGCACTTAACATTAGACGAAACCGCAGTGGAAAAAATAACTAAACAATAACTAAATGTTTCGGTGCTACAACGCCGTCAACCACCCACGTGGTTAACAAGCAGAATAAATACAAGTGTACCGGTCTGATGATCAGACTTCCCGAGCATTAGGTACTAACATCAACCATATATACATAACCAACATACCGAGTATTTAATACAAACTGTCACCGTATACTGTACATATAAACTCCACTGTCTGTAACATGAACAGTACCAAAATATAATGCCACGGGAGCACAGGCGCATCCCGGGCTCAACATCCAAAATAACCAAAAGTAATCTGCAGCCTAGTCTACAGCCATTCCGCTTCCTCGATCCTCATCCTGTAGTAAAATATGGAGCCCTCGAGGGGGTCAGCAACCCTTGGCTGGTATGGTTAACGTGCAGCCCATCGGCTACCGGGATACGCGCAACTAATTGTCATGATAACATGGCATTCTTTTTAACATATAACATATACATATGGCATAGCAACATTATTTCATAGCACAACATCACATACACAGTGGATTCACTTTCCACAATAACAACCCAAGAAGGTTAAACAACATAAGAAGCCTAGAGAATGGTTCACTCTCATGTTAAGCTCGTTACACACACTCATTACCGTTCTGTTATCCGAACGAGTAACTTAAGTCACAGATGTTCGGATATTGTGACCCGAACATACCACACAATACACATGTTCCCACTAAACCGATCATAAGTCAGAATAGGTTAGCTTTAGGGAACTAGCGGGAGATCGAACGCCAAATAAGGAGAACAATCTTAACAACATAAGAGTCGAATCTGATACAGAATCTGCTCCTAAACTTACATGCATGACCGGAAACCGGATTCCTCACTTCCCAGTTAGCACTTCTTAGAAGTTCAACAGTGGAACTTAACAACAATTCACAACAAGTGTAAGTCATGTTAGATGCACCAAGGGAAATGAGTCACATCATAACATCACAATAATATGACAACTGTAAACTCATTACATGATTAAGTCTTATAACGTCATAAACACACAAAAAACAATCAACACACAAGCCGTGTAAACCGGTAGGCAACAGACTGCAAGAAAACCATACCTTGGTCCTTGCTTCGACTGGTTTTCCACCTTTGCAGAAAACCGGTAGTTATTTTGTATTCACACTTTGTTATAACTTCTCACCCCTTTTAAATTGTCATTGTTACACTCCTACATGTCTTAAATAACCTCATATCATCATTACTAACTAATCACCATTTTAGACAACCTTTCCTAACCTTAAAAAAATTTTGGCCAAACAGTGGCATGTCCGAACTTGTGTCCGAGTTTCGAAGTTCGGACGCAAGTCGAGGCTCAAAGGGTGAAGCCAGACGTATGTCCGAACTTGTGTCCGAGTTTCCAAAGTTCGGACATTGGTCGAGAGAAAATCAGAAGAAAATTTCAAGCGTCCGAACTTGTGTCCGAGTTTCCCGAAGTTCGGACGCAAGTCGAGGAAATCTGAGAAAAGAGACGGGTGTGTCCAAACATCCATGGTCGGACAGAAGTCCGGACACTGGCCAAGACTCAGAAAATTCTAACACAACAGGGCATGTCCGAACGTCCATGTCCGGACGGAAGTTCGGACGTGCCAAAACACTCATTTTCATAGCCTCAAACACTTACTCAATTCTTACCAAAATCCCTAACACCTATTATGTTTTATCCTTGGTTTCCAAGTGGTGTTTCATGCCTATTGTAACCATTATACCAAGATATTTCCTCATTATTTTAACACCATCTCCCAAGCATCTTTTTACAAACCAATTCCTTATGTTTCTTTAAATCCCTTTACAAGTTTATACTTTCTCCTTGTTTTACCAAAGTTTGCATAAGTCTCAACACAACTACCAAAATGTTTTCTCACCACTACAACATCATCTCCCAAGCATCTTTCCTTCCTAACCAACTCCTTGGATATCTCTACAAGCTTATAGCCCCTCCATGCAACACATCACTTCTTCTTATTCGCCAACATTGCACAAGTCCTAACACAATCTCACCATGATCTTGAAGTGTCCCAAAACATTCTTTCGCATTCTAAATCCTCTAGAATAATGCTTAAGTCCCTTTTACACCTTAAAACACCATAATGCATGTTCCCTTCACTAGTTGAACACTTATCCATTCTAAACATTTCCTAACTTACCAAACTCATTTTAAACCCTTAGAACTTCTTGTTTATTATCTAAATTTTGACATGAACTCTCCTAGAATATTGCTAAGCCAAAACACATTGTTTTCACCATTAAACAATCAAGAACACTAAAATCCATCAAACACATTCTTATACACAAACTTCACTCATTTAGCACTACATCACATATAGTGCATAATTTAAATCGCTTGGCACTTAGGCCCTTAAATAACATGGCTCTTAGGCCCTTAAGATGCATAAATCATAAACACTGAATTTCCACAATATATTTGCCTTTGACCTGCAATTACACTCAACAATACATATGCCTTTTACTAAGCCTTTGAGAACATTTTACTAAGTCATTCACCATTGGCTCCTTAGATCATTTTAACAAGCAATATAAGCTCATTTCTCCTAAGACTTTTAAACCACATTAGGTTAGCACATTTACCTCTTTTCCTCAAACTTCTTTCTTGTTTCCTTGACTAAATCGGCAAGGCTTTTAGTTGCTTGTCAACTTCTAAACATTATACAAATGATAAAATGAGTACAAGCTTTATGCTTCATCTCATTGTAAACCCTAGATTATACATTGTTTTAAAAACATTAAGATAGTTGTTTTACCTTAGAACTTGAAGAGAGTTTGAATATATATCAAGAGAGGACTCCACCTAGTCCATGAAAGGTTGAAATGAAGCTAGAACAAAGCAACATAAAAGGACACCATTAGGGTGATTTTCGGACAACACAAAAACATGAGGGAAACATCATTTTTCTTTGAGTTTCCTTACCTTGAAGCAAAGGAGAACAATAATATGTGAAAAGATGAGCTCAAGCTCCTCCCATGGAGATTCTTCTTGGCACCAAAATGGAGCTCTTGAGTTTTGAAAGGATAGAATTGAAGAGCTTGATGAGAGGAAGAGAATGGTGGTCTTAGAATTTGATTTGGCAAAATGAGCTAGGAGATATAAGTGGTCAAAGATGGTATGTTGTTGGGTACTATTGCAAACCGTGAATGAAGAGCCAAGAAGAAGATATAGAGAGGTTGAAGACGTGTGAAATGAAGAGAATGAGAGAATGAAGATTGGTATTGCTTTTAGAAGATATTTATATATTAAAGTAAATAGTACTATTAGTCATCATTTGTTTACTTAATAACTAGCATATGTGGTGACTCATTACCATAAAACCGGCCCCCTTTATGTTACTAAGGTATTTTAGTCTTTGTTGGCCAATTTATTACTTATATAAACATATGTTATAAACTTGCTTAGTGTTACTATTCACTAAAACAAGGCACATAGATGTGAAATTTTTGATTTCCATTGATAGACTTCCAATGTGATACTAAGTAGTACACATATTAATTAAAGAGTAATGATGGACATTTAGCCTTTCAAAACTCATTTACAAGACAATTTTTCCAAAATGTGCTTTAAGACTCCTTAAACCACATTTTGTGTTTTAACTTGTTTTCAAGCTTGGTTTTCTTTGGTAATTGGTTTAATATGTTCATTAGTATATAAATAAGGTCTTGTAAGCTCACTAGGTCTTAACCAAGCTTATCCCAAGCTTAGAACACATTTTAGCCCTAATTGACTTTAAGGCATTTATTTGTGTTTTTTATGGTTTAAATTGTTTACTAATGTTTCTATGACTCTTTTTAGTCTTAATATACCATATTTAAATGTTTAAAAAACATACTAAGGTTTGGGGTATTTCAATCTACCCCCCTTAAAAGAACTTTGTCCTCAAAGTTCACACTTCCACATATCCTAAATGTTAGAACACGGGAATACATATAAACAATATTTCCATAACAACATTAACAACACACTTACATAACATCGGACACAAGTCCATACAACAACATCACATCATTCAGACACAACGGTGTAACATAACAACATAACATAGACAATGTATTTAAATACACGTCGTACACACACATAACCGAAACGGCTCTACCCCCCTTAAAATAGGGGTACGCACCGTACCCTATACACATAAACACTAAGAAGTAAACAATGGCGGGTACTTCGCCTTCATCTTATCTTCCAGCTCCCAAGTGGCCTCCTCAACATCCTGGTTAGACCAGAGAACTTCACCAGTCTCACTTACTTATGGCGAGTGTCTCGAGTCTTTGTATCCAAATCCGTACCGAAGTCTCCACTGATCGCATGGTCGGCTCTAAAGTTAGCCTTTCAGGCTGAAGCACATGAGACGGATGAGACATATATTTCTTCAACTAGGACCATGAAATACATCATGTACCTTGCCCAGCTCGGCGGGTAAATCAAGTCTGTAAGCTACCGGCCGATCCGCTCCGTCACAACATAAGGCCCCACATATTTTGGGCACAACTTGCCTTTCTGGCCAAAACGAAATACTCCCTTCATGGGGGATACCCTGAGAAATACCTGATCGCCCACGGCGAACTCCAGGTCCCGTCTGCGCACTCTGCGTACGACTTCTGTCTATCATGAGCTGCCTTCATGTTAGCCCGGATCTGGCGAACTTCTACCTGAACTTGTTCCAGATACTCTGGTCCTATAATGACCGTCTCACTTGACTCATCCCAACATAATGGTGTGCGGCATGGTCTACCGTACAAAGCCTGGAAGGGAGACATCTTGATCGAAGCATGATAACTGTTGTTGTAACTAAACTCGATTAGATGTAACTTATCAATCCAGTTGGTCTGAAAGTCAAGTGCACATGCACGAATTATCCTCAAGTGTCTGGATGGTGCGCTCACTCTGACCATCTGTCTGTGGGTGGAACTTTGTACTTAGCTCAGCTCGGTACCAAGCGCTTCCCGTGTGGATTTCCAATACCTTGAGAGGAATCTGTATCCTGTCAGACACAATTGTTTTCGGTACCCCATGATGTCTTACAATCTCTCTATCGAAGAGCTCTGCTAGTTTTGCCACTTTCCAGGTGTCTCTTCATCGTATGAATTGAGCCACCTTGGTCAGTCGATCAACAACAACCCAAATCATATTCAGACCTCCCCTTGTAGGCGGAAGCCCTACTACGAAGTCCATAGAAATGTCATGGAACTTCCACTCTGGCACTGGCATTGGCTGCACCATACCACCAGCCATCGGTGCTCAAACTTGACCTTCTGGTAAGTGAGACACCTCAATACATAATCATTTACATCCTTTTCATTCCAGTCCACAAAAATAACGTTTCATACCCTTGTACATCTTTGAAGCTCCGGGTGAATCGAAGTCGTAGAACAATGGGATTCACTCAGTATGCGCTCCTTCAGTTCAGCGCTACTCCTCGGAATACACAGTCGGCCATTCGCCTAATCAGGTCATCCTTGTAGAGTCGGAAGTCGTACTTCTGACCCTCGAATGTGCCATCAATAAGCTTCTGTCTGATCTCCAACATATACTGATCTATCATCTGAGCACTCCGCACCTCTTCAACCAAGCCAGTATGAGAGACTAGCAAATGGAGAGAGTGTGCTCGGCGACTCAATGCGTCAGCTACCACATTTGCCTTACCCTCTTTATACTGTAAATTGATGTCGTAGTCGTTTAAGAACTCAACCCACCTTCTTTGTCTCATGTTCACTCCTTCTAGGTGAACAAGTACTTTAAACTTTTGTGGTCAGAATAAATTGTCACACTTACCCCATACAAATAATGTCCCCATATCTTCAATGCGAAGACAATGGCCCCCAGTTCTAAATCGTGGGTAGGGTAGTTCTCTTCATGCTTCTTCAGCTGTCGGGAGGCGTAAGCTACGACCTTCCCGTGTTGCATCAACACACAACCCATACCTCTGCCTGATGCGTCGCAATAGACCTCAAACCATCTGACCGTCTGGTATAGTCAGGACTGGTGCAGATGTCAGAGCATCCTTGAGACTCTGGAAAGAACTCTCACAGTCGACTGTCCACTCGAATGGTGCATCCTTTTCATCAAGGAAGTCATCGTCTTCGAGACACTGGAGAAGTCCTTCACAAACCTCCTATAATAACCTGCCAGACCGAGGAAGCTCCTGATATCGGTAACTGTCTTCGGCCTAGGCCAGGTGCGCACTGCATCAATCTTTGCCGGATAACAGCGATCCCGGCCTCAGAAATCACATGACCAAGAAAGGATACTTGGTTCAGCCAAAACTCACACATTGAAAATTTAGCATAACTGATTCTTCCTCAATGTTTGTAACACATTTCTCAGGGGCTTTCATGCTCACCACTCGATTTCGAGTACACAAGAATATCGTCGATGAAGACTACCACTGACTTGTCCAACTGATCTTGGAACAAGCGGTTCATTAAGTCCATGAACTTTGTTGGTGCATTGGATAATCCAAACGGCATAATGTAAACTCGTAATGTCCATACCTTGTTCTGAATGCTGTCTTCTCGATGTCACTGTCCTGAATAGCAATCTAATGGTATCCGGATCGTAGATCTATCTTGGAGAATACTGATACTCCTCTCAACTGATCAAATAAGTCGTCGATGCATGGTAAAGGGTAACAGTTCTTCACCGTAACTGCATTCAGCTCTCGATAGTCAATACAGGCAGAGGCAACCGTCCTTCTTCTTCACGAAGAGGACCGGCGCTCCCCACGGTGAAAACTAGGGCGGATAAATCCCTTGTCGAGTAGGTCTCTCAGCTGCTCCTTGAGCTCTGTCATCTCTGCTGGAGCCATACGATAGGGCGCCTTCGCAATTGGCCCGGTGCCCGAAACCAAATCAATTTCAAACTCAACTTCCCGTGCTGGCGGCATGCCCGACAGTTCCTTAGGAAATACATCAGGAAACTCCGACACTACCGGCACATCTGGCTAAACTCTGGGTCTCTCTCTATGTCCTGGACATAGCAGAGGTACACATCATTCCTCGCCGTAGTTCACGATACATAGCCATGGCGGTGATGATCTGAGTCGAGGCTCCCTGGGCCTCTGGCGTAAGATATGGTAACCCCAGACGGACTCCGAAGAAGCAGACGATGCTCGGCACACAGGATTCTACCCTTGTACCGCTCCAACCAGTTCATCCCGACAATCACATCAAAACCGAGTCCGTCGAACTCTATCAAGTCGATCGGAAACTCATATCACGAATTCGTACAACACATCTCGGTGGTAGCGGGTACACTGATCCGCTCTTTCGACGGGAGAGTGACTAGGAAGTCTGGCATCTCATCACCATCTAACCCCAGCCTCTTCGCAAAAGATAGCGAAATAAATATGTGTGAGGCTCCGGAGTCGAACAAGATCGAGCGTCCACGCCATTGACTGGAAAGGTACCGGTGAGGATTGTGCCGCTCTTGCCGGCTTCTGCCTCGTTGCAGACACTCAGTATACCTCCCGTTCCGAGTGCACAGCCTAATTCATTGGAAACTAATAAGTATTGGGTAACAACACGGTTGATATACTTCAACAACTCCACTTTATTCGTTAACACACTCTTCTTACATCATACGTTGGTTTACACTGTTGACATAACTAACACATATATAACATCCTTAACATACACTGGCTTAACACATTACATAATTATACAAGGCTTTAAAACTGTCTGAAGGTCAAATTCAAATGCCCGGGTTTCATGTGTGTGGCATTGACCACTGCCGACGGTGTGGTATTCAGTTTGATCTTCCTGATGCCATGATATGCATCCTTGATTGCCCACCTATGATTAACACATCTCCTGATTTTAGTACTAACTTCTTTGCGAGATCAGCATGCTTCTGCTCGCCATATATAAACACTACGGTATCACCAATGGACCAAGACACCATGGGTACACCCTTACTTAGAGACTCGGGTGACTCGTCCTTATCTTGGTGTAAATCCAACCGTCCACCTTTCTGGTAGAAGTTCACAATACACAAATCTGCTTTAACACTTGGAATTGAATCGTTTCCACTTGCTGAGCAATCCCCATGGTGTGGTTAACGACCGCAAGGAACTCCTCAGGTATCATCGGTACAGTTGCTCCATCTTCGGCTCGCACTTCTTGATATGTCTTGGTGTAAGGGTTCCAGTCCTTACCCATGCACATCATCTTCAATTTCATTCTTGATCCGTTCGGGTATTCGGGTGTGTAGAAACTCGGGTGTTGCTCCAGTTCATTGGATCGTCTGATGACGTGGATTTGTGCTTCCGGTGTCAGGTATCCATTTAAGAGTATCACCTGGCTGGATAACCTGACATTGCTCCATGGGAAAGTCGGTGATGTTGATGGTGGTTTCTTCAGGGTTTGGTGTGGGTGGGATTGGATAACAAATATTGAAGGCTCCTTTAAGTTTAGAATTATCTAATTAGGTGACTTTCACATTATACTTTAATTCTTTACTCACATGGTAGTACACTTGGACTCACTAACACACACATGCATGAAATACGGTATGCAATCACTTATTTCACTCAACAGTTTAGGGCAGTACTGGTCTAGTAGAGGGCCCTGGCGCCTCAGACCGGTCCACCACATGCAGGGTGGCCTTGCTAGGTCCCGACCCCTTCCCCTTCTGGGAGTCAGTGCTCCTCTGATCTGTGGGTGGCTGGTTAGCTGTCTTCGGGCCATCGTTGGTCACTGTGGCCTTACCCTTCCATTGCCCCTTGGGCTTGTTGACTCTGCTGTTGGGGTTCCGATAACACTCATAGTCATGGTGACCCCACTTCTCGCAGTAGCGACACTGCACGTCATTTCCTTTGCAGTCCTTGCCGGGGTGGTCTCCGTTACACCCACTTACGTAGTAGTGGCGCTCCGGTCCAGAACCCGTGCTAGCCTTAGGCGGGTAAGAGCGTAGGGGTTTCGCCGCGTATGCATATGTGAGCTTCAGTGGCTCCTCAGCTATGGTGGTTTGGGCTTGGCCCTTGTCACCCTGGTGCTGATCTTCTGGGGCTGGGGATAAGGCTCTCTTCTTCTTCTTTTTCCTCCCCCGTACCCCTGCGGACTCTGGCCCTCGCTTATGGCCTTGCGCTTGTGCGCATTCTCCTCGTCCCTCAGTCGGACTTAATCTCAACCTTAGCAGCGGCATGATAGCACTCCTGAATTTAGGACGTCAGTCATGCCCCGCAAAACATACTCACAAACTCACATTAATACTCACTTATGGATCACACTTCATTCAAATTATGCAAGGTAGTATACTCAGCTGGCCCCATCCCGTAGCGAAGACGGTGGCTGAGACCGTTGTAGAAACGGTTTACCAGCACCCGTTCGAGTATCCCAGGTCCGGTAACAGGTGGATAAGGCCGGTGAAAGCGGTGTAGTAATCGTCGACCGACATCTTATCCCCCTGCCTCAGACTATCCAGCTCCAGGTGCTTAGCCTCTTGAACATGCACAGGGTAATACTTGGCTCGAAGCAGAGCCGTGTACTCCCTCCAACCAAACTGAGGATCCGCCATCCGGTCCTCTCTCAAGCTTCCACCAACTTTGTGCCGATCCCTTCAGGTAGTAATCGGCAAGACGGACCTTGGCCCCAGCAGGCACATCCAAGGTCTCGTAGGCGGTCTCCACTCGAAGATGTACGCCTCCAGCTTAGTGGGTCGGTCTCCCCATGAAACGATGGGGTCTAAGATCTGCCAATGCCTTGACCCAGTTGGTCTCGTGGCGGTGCGGGGTGGTGGTTGAACTTCGGGCTGTTGCCCCTGCTGAATTGCAGCTACAAGTTGTGGGACCATCTGGGCTACGGCGGCCGCTACAGCATCGGCCATGACTTATGCCACAGGGTTCTCCCCCTGGTTTCCCAGTATCACCAATGCCGCGCCCGCGGCCTCGACCTCGGTCTACCTGACATCTGAATTCACACGACATTTATTAGCATTGTGCCTACACACTTATCGGTTCTAACGGTTGTTTGTAACGTTTCCCGACAATAAGGTATCTCCACACTTGGTTAGTGGTTAACCTTTCCATAACTGCTCACTTAGGTAACTGTGGTTAGGTTTTCCTAACTCGGTATATTCCTAAGCTCGGTATTCTAGTCATCAGAGCGTACTTCGCTCTGATACACTTTTTGTAACACCCCTACTACACACTTAACATTAGACGAAACCGCAACGGAAAAAATAACTAAACAATAACTAAACGCTTCGGTGCTACAACGCCGTCAACCACCCATGTGGTAACAAGGCAGAATAAATACAAGTGTACCGGTCTGATGATCAGACTCCGAGCATTAGGTACTAACATCAACCATATATACATAACCAACATACCGAGTATTTAATACAAACTGTCACTGTATACTGTACATATAACTCCACTGTCATCTGTAACATGAACAGTACCAAAATATAATGCCACGGGAGCACAGGCGCATCCCGGGCTCAACATCCAAATAACCAAAAGTACATCTGCAGCCTAATCTACAGCCATTCCGCTTCCTCGATCCTCATCCTGCAGTAAAAATATGGAGCCCCCGAGGGGGTCAGCAACCCTTGGCTGGTATGGTTAACGCGCAGCCCATCGGCTACCGGGATACACGCAACTAATTGTCATGATAACATGGCTTCTTTAACATATAACATATACATATGGAATAGCAACATTATTGCATAGCACACATCACATACACAGTGGATTCATTTCCACAATAACAACCCAAGAAGGTTAAACAACATAGAAGCCTAGAGAATGGTTCACTCTCATGTTAAGCTTGTTACATACACTCATTACCGTTCTGTTATCCGAACGAGTAACTTAAGTCACAGATGGTTCGGATATTGTAACCCGAACACACCACACAAACACATGTTCCCACTAAACCGGTCATAAGTCAGAATAGGTAAGCTTTGGAGGAAGCTAGCGGGAGTGTGAGCCTCGATTTTAAACCCTATCCTATGTTGATTAAAGCTGATTAGGATCTAATCGGGTTTTAGGTCCACTTATACCTAAGATTAATAACTATGTCATAAAACAACAATTATTAAAACCTAAGCTAGCTCACTGGGAACCTATTATGAGTCGCCACCTAATTTTAACCTAGATCAAATTAGGAAAGGAGAGTTCGGGTTCGGGGGCTTGATATTCGACTTATTAGGGTTCAATTACTTCATTACCCTTCCTAGGTCGTTTTTCCTCTACTAGTTTATTTACGGCTTACTACAAAGTCGTTTTAACCTAAGTGCGCGCTTCTGTTTTTTTGTGTTTTTAGCATTTTTTGACAGAAAAAAAGTGAAATTAAAAGCTACCTAAACTAGGGTTTCGGAGGCAGAATTAGGTCAAATTTTGCCGTCCGTAGCCACGGACCAAACGTCCGAACCACGGACCCCAGTTAACCTAAATACACGAAAAGTCGAAATTAAAGGAAAACAAAGATTTGCAAAGTCCGGGGCCACGGACAGGCTGTCCGTGGGCCCGGACATCATTAGAAAAACCTAAATTTTGAATTTTTAAAATCCCGCCGCCGTCCGTGGGTGTCCGTGGTCTCGGACAACGCGTCCGAGGGTCCCGGACCATAGGTCCGAGGTCACGGACTACCCACGGACAGGGGTTTTCAGAAGGTTCCCGAGGGTGTTTTGAGCTAAAATTTATGGGTGTGTAGCCTGAAAGATGTACAAGACGTTAGTGATTGAAAGTTTTCAATTTGAATTCGAATTAAGCACGAAACTTAGCAAACAAGTTATCTGACAGAGGCTTAAAAAGCAGCAATACAGAAGCCCACGAAGGTTAGTTTGAGCTCAAATTTCGAGGCAAGACAGATAATACCGTGGAGAATTAGGGAAGCTGAGTTTCTACCTGTTTACCTTCGGATTCACAACGTTTCTTCACACCGGGATTCGTCGAGTGCCGTTGATGGTAGACCCGAAAGGACTTCGAACCAGCTTCTGGTTGTTGGTTGTTCTTGCTGTTCTTCACGTTTGGTGGTGTTTTGTGGGGTTTTGATGATTTGTGCTTTGGGATGGAAAACGTGTTTAGATAGTGGTTTCGGGGGATTTTCGGTATGATTTGGGTGGCCGGGTGTTGGAAAACGTGAGAGAGAGAGGAGCTGCCTTTTCTGACTCTCTAGGGTTCTTGAGTATGTGAGGTTCTGATTTTATCCAAAAACCTATCCCCTTATATAGACTTTCTTAAAGATAAAGAGAATCTAGTAAAAGTAAGATTTTTCGATATTTTAACTAAGTAACTTCCCAAAGGAATTTTGCTATGAAATTTTAACCACATGTCAAGAATGGATATTATGAATTTTCTGAGGTGGAAACGAATTTTTTAAATGCTGGAGCATTTTTAAATTGAATTTCTCGTCAGATTCAGTCAGAAATTGCTAGAAAATTATTGGAAATTCGAAAAATCAAAATTCCAACGCCATTATGCTTAAAATGTCATCCTCTATCATGGGTTAAAATATCAAAGCATTCCGAGCTGATTTGGGCACCCTTTGGAGGAGAGAGAAAGCCTATAGGAGAACTCAGAAGCCTTAAAAATTGAAAACGCCCCTGACAATGACGAAACTGCTCCTCAGGCCCTGGAACACACCGATCGAGCCGGATCCTCTTACCGATAATATCCCTACGACACCAAACCTGCAGACCTAACCAGGGGGTCAAAATTTTGGGTATAACAGATTGCCCCCGTCAACTGGACTTTGTAACGAATGTGAAAAGTCTGGTTGATGCTTGAGTGGTGCCCCAAAATTTTGGACTCCACAGAATCCTCCACGTTGTATGAAACCGGGTTAACGATGCCCAGCAATTCGGAGGCGCTGACTACCTAAGCTACAAAGCATTGTCGAGCTTTTCTAAGGCGCTGACTACCTAAAGGTAATAATGAGGTAATGTCAGACTATTCTAAGGTGCCGACTACCTATAAGGATGATACGATGTCAGGCTATTCTAAGGCGTTGACTACCTAAAATGATGATATGCTGTCGAGCTATTCTAAGGCGCTGACTACCTAAAGTGATGAAAATGATGTCAAGCTATTCTAAGGCGTTGACTACCTGAAATGATGATATGTGTCGAGCTATTCTAAGGCGCTGACCACCTAAAGTGATGAAAATGATGTCAAGCTATTCTAAGGCGTTGACTACCTAGAATGTGAAAACTGGATGCAAATGCAAGAATGCTGAAATGCTAATGATGCAAATGATGCTGATGCTGATGATAATGCCGATGGTGTTGATGATGCTGATGATGCTCGGATGCTTGGGGGACCGAAACCCGTGCCGATGCTCCTGGCTGGACCCAATGTGGACTTATTGCCATCGCCCCCCAAGCCGGTGTGCAGGGATAACTCCTGGTAAAAACCCTGGGGACTTATTGCCTTTGCCCACCATTCGTTGATCCCAAAAATAAGTTGACATCGCAAAAGGAGGATTTATTGCCATCACCTCGCCAACTTTCTGTCGCCAGGTCTTGTGACGCGCCTGGGTAATGCAGCTAGGTCTTATGACGAGCCCATATGAATGAGATGAATGCAATGTGTTTAATGAGAGTGGGTAAGCTAAAAGGTAATGCTAGGTCTTACTACGAGCCTAAGGGAATGCAACTAGGTCTTATGACGAGCCTAAAGGGAGGTTCTAGGTATGACGAGCCTAAAGGTTGGATCTAGGTCTTATGACGAGCCTAAAGGATGGTTCTAGGTCTTATGACGAGCCTAAAGGATGTTCTAGGTCTTATGACGAGCCTAAAGGTTGGATCTAGGTCTTATGACGAGCCTAAAGGGGATCTAGGTCTTATGACGAGCCTAAGGATGCAACTAGGTCTTATGACGAGCCTAAAGGTGGATCTAGTGAAGTGAGAGTGTGATGGGCCAAAAGATGTAGAAGGATTAGGGTTTATGTCAAACCTGGAGAGGTGGGGCTCAAGACGGGCCTGCGGGTGTTTGAGTGTGAAGGTAGGGCTTAGGACGGGCCTGAGGATTTGAGTGTGAGGTAGGGCTTAGGACGGGCCTGGGATTTGATGTGGAGGTAGGGCTTAGGACGGGCCTGTGGATTTGATGTGGAGGTAGGGCTTAGGACGGGCCTGTGGAAATTTGATGTGGAGGTAGGGCTTAGGACGGGCCTGTGTGATATGAGGAGGGTTTGATCCTTTGGATTTTGGATTTTTGGGACTCAATCAGTGTCATTGTTGCAATTGTTGGGACCAACAATTGCCCCCAGTATTTTTCCTTAAGGCAATCCGAGTTTTTTAGGATTTTATGGCAATCGATCGGAACGATCGATTGCCCCCAGTATTTTCTTTGATTAACTGCACAAAACAAGTCTCACTCTCACAAGGTCAGGGTTTATCTTGATGTGGTGCTTTCTATCTACACTCAAAGTGTTTGATGCCTGCGCTCGTACTCTTTTGGGTCAAGACATCTCAACCATTGAATTTGACATTTGTTCGATTTACGCGTTCAACCTGTTACTTTCACGTGATTGGATACACAACTACTAAGTCGGAAGTCTTTTGAGCTTATAACATGGCTATGGGTGTAATGAAAGACAATGGGACGATGGAGGAATGTTTAGGATATGTGGAGCTATAAGGGTGACCAAAGCTGCAACTTGCACCTTCTCTCGGACTTTCTTTGTCCTGAAGTCGTTCTGGCTACTTCGTGATGACTTCGCTTACGATTGGAACTCTGGATTTTTGAATTGTTCCTTGCATCCTTTCTCCTTCTTCCAATTTTGGGTTTCTTCAAGGCTTTTCAGGTTTGCCTTTCTTTGGATTTCTTTCCTTTCGGGGTTCTTGTGTTTCCCGGTTTTGAACTTTGAGAGCTGTTTTGATGCTAGCTCATTTGGATCCTGTGTCACTTTGGGACCATTTGCGGATCGCTTTGTCATGCTGGTAGCGGTTTTGCTTCTTTGGACTTGTGAAGTTGTTGTTCAAAAGTCGGGCTCCTTGCTTCCTTTGGTCACGGGTCGGTTATTCATCATTGGGGCTTGTTTGTGGAGTTGTAGTGTTGTAAAAGAGGTCATATATGAAAAGCTCAGCGGGGGTGCCTAGGGTTTAATGTGGGTTAAGCTTTTGGCTGTGTGGTGCTGTACCTAGGTGCTTCGTCATCCCTAATAGTTGTGTATCCGTTCTTTGTTACTTTTCACAGGTTTAAGCGTAAATTTACAAATTATCTCCTTCGTCGGAGTCATGCCGTTTGCCTTTTGAATGTGACCTCTCTGGAGCCGTGTAAAATGACACGCTCTTTCGCTCTTGGTTTTACCTCAAGGCACTCTCGCGAAACGTTCACTCAGAGACTTGTTTGCGCATTTAAACAAAAGAAATAAACATTATCGCTCCTTAACTCAGATTGCCCCCAGTATTGTTGCGGGGTTTTTTTTGACAGCCTTAGAATGCCCAAGTTATTTGTGGAGGGTGACTGCATGTGTGGTGGATGGTGGTGAGTAGTGATGGGGCGATTGTTAAGTGATTTATTTTTCCTGTTTCAAAAACCTCTTCCAGTTTAGACTTTGGTGAAGTGACGGAGAGATAAAGTGATAGGACACATGGGTGAAATGACTTGTTTTTACCTTGTTTTGACGGCAAAGACGCATAACTAACTTGTGATAGTGGACAACGATTTCCTATATGCAAGAGTTTTCTCGGATAACATGAAATAAAACATGCAACAAGTGTCAAGGCACAAAGTCACCAAAAGAAAAACTCATGTCTGACAATACAAACGAAAAAGGACATGAAACATCTAGAGAAAATTCAAAGTCCTAAAACTACTGCTCTGGAGGAGGTGGACGTGGGAAGACTGAATACATGTGAGCCATGAAAGCATCCATGCGACCCTCCATGCGCACCTGCCTACGCTCCATGCGACCCTGGGTGATGTGGAGAGACTGGATATCCCTCTGCAAGCTCTCAAGTGTGGCTGTGTGGCGGAGCGGGTAAGGCGTAGTATGAGGAAAGTGGTACAGGGTACTCAGTACCCATGTAACTCGGTCCCTCACCCTGGTAGGTGTGTCCTCCTGACGGGTCCTCGTGGTGTGGGATGTCCTCAGGCTCTGGTGCCTGCTGCCTCTGCCTGGGCCGGACTGGTCTCTGAGAGAAGACTCTGGCCTGCTGCGGGAAAGCCCAACCCTGATCGGCTGAGTAGCCAAGGGACCTCAGCATCTCCATGGTGTAGGTGGGACAAAGGCTCCCAATCATCATTCCCCATCGGGACCCGCGCGCACTCGCATAGCCACTGAATGAAACTCGGGTAAACCAAAGCGTGGCGACCAGCCCGGGCTGCTATCATCAGGTGGTCTCTCATCAGGACAGACAGCGGGATCAAGCCCTCCTCTGAGTCGGGTGGATGCTGAATGTACCTCATGAGGAAGCAGTAGCGAGCGGAGACGTCGTTACGCGCTTTCGGTAGCACATTACGAGACAGGACCTCCAATAACACCCTATCAAGAGCGGTAGGTAAAGCGGAGGGGAGGATCACCTGCTTCCTTGGCTGATCCCTCGTAGAAGAACGAACGCGCTCTGATAGAGTCGAGTGCTGCAGATAGAACTGGCGTGCCTCGCTCTCCAAGGCCGCCATCGTCTCTAGCCCCCTGTGCTCAGGGTCACTAGGATGCAGGCCGTAAAAATGCACAAAATCATCTAGCCCACAGTAATGGGCCGTACATAGGATACCACAGCCCCAGTATCGTCCTGGTCCAAGTTAGCATAGAACTCTATGACTAACTCCCTAACGTAACTCTTCGGGCAAGTAAGCAACCCCGCCCAGTCAAGGTGCTGAAACAGGTGATCGAGGTCGAAAGTGGCGATCACGTCATCGCCGAAGAGACGCTCCTGCTGGATGGAAATATCCTGATTCTCATAGAACCAGCGCTCCTGCTGAGCTCCTCTGAAACGGGTATGGTCATAGGTAGGGGATGTCTCTCTGCGGCGCCTGCGACGTGGCTGAGAGCCTGATGCCCCAGCCCCAACTACCCCACGGGAACTCCTACGACCCTCCATGGTATGCCTGTGGATTCAACGAGACAAAAGACATATAATTCTGCAGGAATTTTGACAGAGTCTCCCCTAAATTTTCACAAATCCCGTGCTTTCAAATGCACTCCACACCATATAATCAGTCCTAGGATCTACCACGTATGCAAATTTTAAACATTCCACAAGCAAAAAACGCGAGAAACCACATTTCACACTAAAACACACTAAACTAGAACGGACGACTTTTGACAGTTATAAGCAATTTTATCCTTCCAAACAAACTTTTCACGTCTTAAAATGCCCTTCTAAAGCTAGTTGGCCATTTTAAACATAAAAAAACCAAACTTCGAAAATTTGACCCGAGAACCACCATTGTCGTCTTCTTCCTAGCTTCAAATTTCGTTTTTCTTCGTTTCTTCACCAAAATGGACAAATGAGTAGTCAAAATGTAGAGAAAACTTACCCAAATACAATGGTGGAAGAGTATTTTGGATTGGGGTCGAGAAAGTGTCGAAAATGGCCAAAAACAACTCGCCCCGGACCTAGCTCGGACGCAACTTTTCCCGTAAGTGCTCGAAATGGAGAGATCTTGGTATGGAAATGCCTAGAATTGAAAGAGGGATGTTTTGTGAGCAAAATGGTGGTGGAATGGAGTGATTTGGCCAAGAAATGAGTGAGATATGGAGGAGAGAAGTTAGGGTTTTGGAAATGGAGGTTGCTGGAATGAAAATGGCGAATTTGGGACGAATTCCCGATTTGAA
This sequence comes from Limonium bicolor, assembly GCA_023374045.1. NCBI lineage: Eukaryota > Viridiplantae > Streptophyta > Magnoliopsida > Caryophyllales > Plumbaginaceae > Limonium > Limonium bicolor. Next base: position 199,697,642 of record CM041777.1, on the reverse strand, counting down.
TCGGCTGGGGGAAGTCACTAAGTGGAACGGCGTCGTTTGGAGGTCAAACGGGCGCGTCTGAGTCAACGTCCGGGGCCACGGACGGCGCGTCCGGGGTCACGGACGCCCCTTTTCTTTTTCCTTTTCACCGAAAATTGATTGATTAAACTAAAAGAGGACTAACAAAACAAAATATTCTCTTTATTCATCTCGAAGTTAGAAGAAGTACACATTATAGAGTTCTAAGAAAACAGGAAATGCCTAGGATTAAGTGTCTAGAACGCAAGTTTCCTCTTGACAACTCTTGGCTCGGTCAACCCCTCCTTTCTTCGTTTGAATGCATCCACCTCCTCCTTTCGACCGTATAGCCATTTCCGATAGCTTGCTGAGAGCTCCAAGTCTTCAAGTGCTAGGGGCTTCACCACTTGAACTTCCCCTTCGAGTCGATCCATCATGATTGCATAAAGAGCCTCATGATCGTATGCTTTCCTTGGTGCTTCGTATAACAAACCCTTGGGTCGGCTCTGGGCTCGCCCAATCTGACGGCTGGAACGCCACGGGTGGATGACATAAAAGCTCTCAAAACCGGGTAACGAGACCCCTCCATAATAGCCTCCACACATTCGAACTCCTTCAATTTTCCAAGCTGAGACCGTCCATCGAACTTGATGTCCCTGCCGTATGGAGTTCAAAAGGGCCGGCCATCCATCAACCGGCTCCTCGGGGGCTCGCCTTCTAGGGAGATGCTGGATCGTGAACGTTTGGTTATACTCAGGAATCAGCTTGAGCCGCTCGAGAAGCCAGACTTGCAGAAGATAAATGCTCCCTTCGAAGAAGTAAGGGGTATCCTTTGACTTGGGCCATGAATCCAAACTCTGAATAATCTGCGCGACTATCAATGGTCCCAAGGCGAAACCGGCTCGAACCTGTAGAAGCAAAGGGAAAACTTTTCGGTGTATAGCCATGTATGGGGTTCTGAAAAGGTAGATTGCCAACAATGCGAGATCGAGAAAGTTCCTCTTGTGTTCTAAAGAAGTCTCAGGGGTAATGAAGTCTGAAAGAGTTTCCACCGGCAATCCTTCGGGCCCTACCATTCCTAGTAACTGGGTCGGACTTAGCCCAAGTAAATAGGAATGGGCCTCGACCGGCGAGGGTGTCAAGTTTGGTACCACCGGGCTAGCTAGGGTATTGGCCCCTAGGAGTGCGTCAAACTCCTCAGGCAGCAAAGTCAGCTCATTATCTCCAAACTTGAAAAGATGTTCAACCGGGTCCCAATGGTTAATAGCCGCTCTCAGGAAATCTTCGTGCAATCGGGTCTGGGATAAATATGCCAGAGTGTGGAGGATAGACAGCTTATTGACCTTCTTTGACCAGTTGAACACATCTTTCATAGTTCTGTCACAGGACTTGTTGAATTCGAAGCAGTGGGCCATGGACCTTTTCCTGTTTTTACCAAGAAAAGAAAACACACACAGGATATCAATCAGCACTCAACTTTGTTTATGGGCCACAAACAACTGGGACTTCGAACTGGGTTGGGCCAACTGTGGGGGTAACTCCCTATCCGTTCTAAGTCTGGTTATGGGCCAATCACAAGAGCAAACAAGGTTCCACACAAGTTCAAAATGTCCTCACCTGACGACCTTGATTAATGGGTATGGATCAATCCGGAGAGGTGCTTGGGGCGCGGGCCCAGGTCACCACAAAGGAATAGGGCTTGCACGCTATTCTCTTTGGGCCACCCCACTTTTTCACATCACCTAAAGGTGTGCGTCTACGGTCGGGTCTTTGACTGACCAAACAATGGGCTTGGTAAGGGTACTGCCAGGAAAATGCTTGGGGCTAAAGCCCAGGTATTAAGGGGGTGTGGTTAGACGACACCCTCCTCTTTTCCCCCACTTATTCACATCACCTAAAAGGTGTGAGTCCCTGACAGGGGACCCTCAAACGGGTCCCGGGGTGAAATCGGTTTGCGTGGACCCTCGCTCTCATATGATGCAAGGGTGCAAAAATTAAAGTGCGCACAGAGGTAAACAAACAATGTAATAAAGCCATAAATAAAACATTTTCAAGTTAAGCCCTCTTTCTTAAAATTAAACAAGTTAAAATTAAGTAAGTCCCCAGCAGAGTCGCCAGTCTGTGAGCCTCGATTTTAAACCCTATCCTATGTTGATTAAAGTTGATTAGGATCTAATGGGTTTTAGGTCCACTTATACCTAAGATTAATAACTATGTCATAAACAATAATTATTAAAACCTAAGCTAGCTCACTGGAACCTATTATGAGTCGCCACCTAATTTTAACCTAGATCAAATTAGGAAAGGAGAGTTCGGGTTCGGGGGCTTGATATTCGACTTATTAGGGTTCAATTACTTTCATTACCCTTCCTAGGTCGTTTTTCCTCTACTTAGTTTATTTACGGCTTATTACGAGTCGTTTTAACCTAAGTGCGAGCTTCTGTTTTTTTGTTTTTAGCATTTTTTGACAGAAATTAAAGTGAAATTAAAAGCTACCTAAACTAGGGTTTCGGAGGCAGAATTAGGTCAAATTTGCTTACGTCCGTAGCCACGGACCAAACGTCCGAGACCACGGACCCCAGTTAACCTAAATATACAGAAAAGTCGAAATTAAAGGAAAACAAAAATTTGCAAAGTCCGGGGCCACGGACAGGATGTCCGTGGGCCCGGACATTATTAGAAAAACCTAAATTTTGAATTTTTAAAATCCGCCGCCGTCCGTGGGTGTCCGTGGTCTCGGACAACGCGTCCGAGGTCCCGGACCATAGGTCCGAGGTCACGGACCACCCACGGACAGGGGTTTTCAGAAGGTTCCCGAGGGTGTTTTGAGCTCAAATTTTATGGGTGTGTAGCCTGAAAGATGTACAAGACGTTAGTGATTGAAAGTTTTCAATTTGAATTCGAATTAAGCACGAAACTTAGCAAACAAGTTATCTGACAGAGGCTTAAAAACAGCAATACAGAAGCCTACGAAGGTTAGTTTGAGCCAAATTTCGAGGCAAGACAGATAATACCGTGGAGAATAGGGAAGTGAGTTTCTACCTGTTTTACCTTCGGATTCACAACGTTTCTTCACACCGGGATTCGTCGAGTGCTCCGTTGATGGCAGACCCGAAGGACTTCGAACCAAGCTTCTGGTTGTTGGTTGTTCTTGCTGTTCTTCACGTTTTGGTGGTGTTTTTGTGGGTTTTGATGATTATTGGTGCTTTGGGGATTGGAAAACGTGTTTAGATGTGATTTCGGGGGATTTTCGGTATGATTTGGGTGGCCGGGTGTTGGAAAACGTGAGAGAGAGAGAGGAGCTGCCTTTTCTGACTCTCTAGGGTTCTTGAGTATGTGAGGTTCTGATTTTATCCAAAAACCTATCCCCTTATATAGACTTTCTTAAAGATAAAGAGAATCTAGTAAAAGTAAGATTTTTCGATATTTTAACTAAGTAACTTCCCAAAGGAATTTTGCTATGAAATTTTAACCACATGTCAAGAATGGATATTATGAATTTTCTGAGGTGGAAACGAATTTTTTAAATGCTGGAGCATTTTTAAATTGAATTTCTCGTCAGATTCAGTCAGAAATTGCTAGAAAATTATTGGAAATTCGAAAAATCAAAATTCCAACGCCATTATGCTTAAAATGTCATCCTCTATCATGGGTTAAAATATCAAAGCATTTCGAGCTGATTTGGGCACCCTTTGGAGGAGAGAGAAAGCCTATAGGAGAACTCAGAAGCCTTAAAAATTACGAAAACGCCCCTGACAATGACGAAACTGCTCCTCAGGCCCTGGAACACACCGATCGAGCCGGAATCCCTCATTACCCGATCAAATATCCCTCACGACACCAAAAACCTTGCAGACCCTAACCAGGGGGGTCAAAATTTTGGGTATAACAGGGAGATCGAACGCCAAATAAGGAGAACAATCTTAACAACATAAGAGTCGAATCTGATACAGATCTGCTCTTAAACTTACATGCATGACCGGACAACCGGATTCCTCACTTCCCAGTTTGCACTTGTTAGAAGTTCAACAGTGGAACTTAACAAACAATTCACAACAAGTGGTAAGTCATGTTAGACGCACACAAGGGAAATGAGTCACACATAACATCACAATATATGAACAACTGTAAACTCATTACATGATTAAGTCTTATAACAATAAACACACAAAAAACAATCAAACCATACCTTGGTCCTTGCTTCGACAGGGTTTCCACCTTTGAAGAATCCTATACACATTTAGTAACGTCGGTTAATTAATGTACTAAACCATTGTTAACTTTTACTTCACTTAACTAGTTATTTTGTATTCACACTTTGTTATAACTTCTCGCCCCTTTTAAATTGTCATTATTACACTCCTAACATGCCTTAAAAACCTCATATCATCATTACTAACTAATCACCATTTTTAGACAACCTTTCCTAACCTTAAACAAATTTTTGGCCAAAACAGTGGCATGTCCGAACTTGTGTCCGAGTTTCCGAAGTTCGGACGCAAGTCGAGGCTCAAAGGGTGAAGCCAGACGCATGTCCGAACTTGTGTCCGAGTTTCCCGAAGTTCGGACGCAAGTCGAGGATAAATCTGAGAAAAGAGACGGGTGTGTCCGAACATCCATGGTCGGATAGAAGTCCGGACACTGGCCGAGACTCAGAAAATTCTAACACAACAGGGCATGTCCGAACGTCCATGTCCGGACAGAAGTTCGGACGTGCCAAAACACTCATTTTCATAGCCTCAAACACTTACTCAATTCTTACCAAAATCCCTAACACCTATTATGTTTTATCCTTTGGTTTCCAAGTGGTGTTTCATGCCTATTGTAACCATTATACCAAGATATTTCCTCACTTCTTTTATCACCATCTCCCAAGCATCTTTTCTTACAAACCAGTTCCTTATGTCTTTCTTTAAATCCCTTTACAAGTTTATACTTTCTCCTTGTTTTACCAAAGTTTGCATAAGTCTCAACACAACTACCAAAATGTTTTCTCACCACTACAACATCATCTCCCAAGCATCTTTCCTTCCTAACCAACTCCTTGGATATCTCTACAAGCTTATAGCCCCTCCATGCAACACATCACTTCTTCTTATTCACCAACATTGCACAAGTCCTAAACACAATCTCACCATGATCTTGAAGTGTCCCAAAACATTCTTTCGCATTCTAAATCCTCTAGAATAATGCTTAAGTCCCTTTTACACCTTAAAACACCATAATGCATGTTCCTTTCACTAGTTGAACACTTATCCATTCTAAACATTTCCTAACTTACCAAGCTCATTTTAAACCCTTAGAACTTCTTGTTTATTACCTAAATTTTGACATGAACTCTCCTAGAATATTGCTAAGCCAAAACACATTGTTTTCACCATTAAACAATCAAGAACACTAAAATCCATCAAACACATTCTTACACACAAACTTCACTCATTTAGCACTACATCACAATATAGTGCATAATTTAAATTGCTTGGAACTTAGGCCCTTAAATAACATGGCTCTTAGGCCCTTAAGATGCATAAATCATAAACACTGAATTTCCACAATATATTTGCCTTTGACCTGCAATTACACTCAACAATACATATGCCTTTTACTAAGCCTTTGAGAACATTTTACTAAGTCATTCACCATTGGCTCCTTAGATCATTTTAACAAGCAATATAAGCTCATTTCTCCTAAGACTTTAAACCACATTAGGTTAGCACATTTACCTCTTTTCCTCACAACTTCTTTCTTGTTTCCTTGACTAAATCGGCAAGGCTTTTAGTTGCTTGTCAACTTCTAAACATTATACAAATGATAAAATGAGTGTACAAGCTTTATGCTTCATCTCATTGTAAACCCTAGATTATACATTGTTTTAAAAACATTAAGATAGTTGTTTTACCTTAGAACTTGAAGAGAGTTTGAATATATATCAAGAGAGGACTCCACCTAGTCCATGAAAGGTTGAAATGAAGCTAGAACAAAGCAACATAAGGACACCATTAAGGGTGATTTTCGGACAACACAAAAACATGAGGGAAACATCATTTTTCTTTGAGTTTCCTTACCTTGAAGCAAAAGAGAACAATAATATGTGAAAAGATGAGCTCAAGCTCCTCCCATGGAGATTCTTCTTGGCACCAAAATGGAGCTCTTGAGATTTTGAAAGGATGGAATTGAAGAGCTTGATGAGAGGAAGAGAATGGTGGTCTTAGAATTTGATTTGGCAAAATGAGCTAGGAGATATAAGTGGTCAAAGATGGTATTGTGTGTGGTACTATTGCAAACCGTGAATGGAGAGCAAGAAGAAGATAGAAGAGAGGTTGAAGACGTGTGAAATGAAGAGGAATGAGAGAATGAAGATTGGTATTGCTTTTAGAAGATATTTATATATTAAAGTAAATAGTAACTATTAGTCATCATTTGTTTACTTAATAACTAGCGTATGTGGTGACTCATTACCATAAAAACCGGCCCCCTTTATACTAAGGGTATTTTAGTCTTTGTTGGCCAATTTAATTACTTATATAAACATATGTTATAAACTTGCTTATTTTGTTACTATTCACTAAAACAAGGCACATAGATGTGAAATTTTTGATTTCCCATTGATATAGACTTCCAAATGTGATACTAAGTAGTACACATATTAATTAAAGAGTAATGATGGACATTTAGCCTTTCAAAACTCATTTGCAAGACAATTTTTCCAAAATGTGCTTTAAGACTCCTTAAACCACATTTTGTGTTTAACTTGTTTTCAAGCTTGGTTTTCTTTGGTAATTGGTTTAATATGTTCATTAGTATATAAATAAGGTCTTGGTAAGCTCACTAGGTCTTAACCAAGATTATCCCAAGCTTAGAACACATTTTAGCCCTAATTGACTTTAAGGCATTTATTTGTGTTTTCTATGGTTTAAATTGTTTACTAATGTTTCTAAGACTCTTTTTAGTCTTAATATACCATATTTAAATGTTTAAACAACATACTAAGGTTTGGGGTATTTCAATATTGATATGAGGTTTTGGTGCTTTGATAATGGTGGATTTTCCTCTGTAAACTGCTTCTGTTTCGACCTCAAATCTGTATTTTCACCGTGTCCGGACTTGCATCCGGACCAGTAATTCTGGATTAGGTCGGACGCCTCTGTTTTCCTTTTTTGTGAGAAGTCCGGACTTGTAACTCCAGACGGGGTGCAAGGATGGATGTAGGGTTTGCAGTTCGATTTGTGTCTGAACTTACAAGCCCGGACACATGTTCAGACACGTGCATTTCACTTTTCGGACTCTATCCAATCTAGCTTTTTCCATCTCCTTAAATTTGATTACTAGAAAAATGTTCAAATTCTTCAATTCGAGCAACATAGATTCAATGCCACCAATGTATTTGTTCCTTTCATGCCTTTTGAACCCACCATTATAAGAAGCCTTTGACAAATAACACTTAGGCAGATTGATATCTCTCCACCACACAAAGAATTTGTACTTATTGGTTGCACTATTGTAAAAATGGTATTAGGTAGTTTTTAGCAGTACTGGCAACATGTAACTAGGCACTAAAGTTGTAGCGGCACGTCACGTCGTTCTTAGGAATGTTGAAATTATGCCCACTTGAAAAAGACATTCTGCATAATCAAGAAACGTAAATGCAAACTTAAGTGTAACACAAAAACAAGCTCAGATCAGTCTATATGACCTTCATCAATTCTTTTCAAGGAGTTTAGGATTCTTTATGCGCAACTAGATTAACTATGGAGCAACCCTATCATAAATCGCTTCAACGCATTAAAGCGAATCAATTAAATGAAGGGCCACTTTTACACAGCCTGTACACGTAAAGTCATAACCAACTAATTAAAAGCCATTTTGATAGCAATATCACATATCATAAATAAGCAACATCAGGTAACCATTAGAAAAATGTTTGCATCAATTCCACCAATGGGGAAGTATGGCAAAAGTGGCAACAGAAATCGCAATGGCAGATTTTCATCAGAAACAACCAACAAAAGTTCCAGAAATCGCAAGCAAGGTCATCACACACGACCAACAAGCTTCCGAAAATCGCAAGCAAAGGAGAGCATAAATCACAATGAAACAAGGTAATTCATAATCGCAAGCAAGGTGTTTCGCAAGCGATTTACAACAATCACAAACAACAAGGTAGAACAACAACCTTTTAGATATCACCAACAAATTTTTAGAATCACAAATCCTATATATCTCAATTTAAGGGGAGTACAAACCGTAAGCAAGTTACAGCAAGTTAGAACAAATTCACAAGTAACATAAATCACAAGCAAATCACCACCAACTTACAGCAAATCGCGACAAGGTACATGTTAGAGAGGAGAAATCGTCAACCAAGGAAGAAGAGGTCATGAATGGGGATGACTGGGAGTTTTCACCCAATTTCAAATCGTGAAGATTCGAATGGGGCTGCACAACTAGGACAAAAACCAATAATGGAGCACTTACTTTAAACAAGAAAATGAGGGATTATCGAAGAAAGAATCAAGGAACTAGATGAATCTGCTACCGAGGGTTGTCGAACAAAGAATCAAAGGAAACGTGATGAAGAACGACAACGAGCTAGGAAATAAAAAGCTAAGGAAATTGTGTTTTTTTTCAACAAAAGTGAACTGGTCAAACATGACATACAATAACGAAAATATGATAATAAGGTGACAAGAGATATTATTGGGAAACGTCATGGGTGGATAGTGTTATATTTGAAAAGTCATGGATGGACAATGTAATTTCATTAAAGGTCATGAGTGGGCAATGTAATTTTCCTAATTTTAGGAGTGACTGTCAAAAAGAGTTTCTAATAAAAAGGACATGAACAAGATCAAATAGTTCATAGGGTCCCAATAAATACTAAATCGCCTAAATTATAACATTAACACAAGGTCTATTATGATTTTCATTCGTACTAGAGATCTGGGTTGTCCTTGACTCTTAATGTTGTCACACATCCTGTTTTTCATACTTAGTTTAGATTAAGTTTTTTGTAATTTTAATTTCATGTCACTCCGTTTTAGACAATTTAGTGGCATTAATATTTTGTGTTATTTGGGTGTTGGCATATTTGAGTCACTATTAAGTACTATTTTTCAAGTTTCATTCAAATTTTAAATTAATCAAACTATTGGTTTAGGTTCGAATCTTTTTCTTTTTTTAACTCATGGTTTGAGTCAAATATTGCATGTTTAATCATAGTGGTTCAAGTTCGAGTTCAGCTCGGTTCAGGTTCAGTTCGGTTCAGTTAGGTTTGGGTTGATTTCAAATCACCTAGTATTTGGTTCGGGTTGGATCGGGTCAGGTGAATTCGATTTTTTCAGGTTGAGTTTGGTTTACTGAAATTACAGATCGGTTTGGATCAGTATGGGTGACTGTCGGTTTGGTTGACTTTCGGCTAGGGTGACTTCGAGTTGGGTAACTTTCGGTGTGGGTTAGCCTCTTGGTTGTTCAGTTTTTTTGGGTCGTTGGTCTAATTTGGGTCAATTATTCAATTAAATTTGTTGACATTACAAAATCTAGCAACTTAAATAATCATGATATATAAATTTGACTTCAATCAATCTCAACAAGTATGAATGCATATAAAAGATTAATTTAAACAGATAATTATAATTTGCATCATGTTATACATTACTAGCCATGTTATGCCCCAGCTTTTTTTGGCTTCGCAAAGGGAGCTTAATGATATTCTTATCTTGCTTTAGTGTGCTTATGTAATTTGTGACACTTCTATTTCAATCAGTAGGAAGGAGGATTCTATTTTCCCTTCATTTTGTTTATTAATTTCCAAAATTAGGAAAAGAGTTTTCCTTTTAATAATTTTATTTCTCTCCCTTCTTCCTTATTCAATTCACGTTTTTTTTCTTCCACTTCTCTAGCTTCTCTCTAATAGTTTTCTCGTGCTTCCTTCCCCCTTTGCGCTCTTCATTCTTTCCTCAACTTCCTTCATTATCTGTTTGATTCCTTGGTCAATTGATCATTTGTTTTGGTTCGTGGGAATTACGGTCTTCAAGTTGGGCATTCTTCAGGTGTGTAGTTCGAGGTTCGTCCGTATATGTTCTTGTTAGTTTCTTTCCCCATTCCTGATTTTGTTTTGGGTCTGGAATGATTTAGTTCTCCGTTCATTGTGTCAAGTCAAGATTCAAGGAGTGATCATTGTTGAAATACCCCGAACTTAAATATAGGGATTAAAATTAATCTAATACGTATTTAAGGGCCTAATAACGCCTAAGTAATATTGGTGAGGAAAAACAAATCCAAAAGAAATAAAGAACGCTTAAAAAGCAAAAACGCTAAATAAGCGTTAAATAACCATAGGAGGTATGAGACCTCGTTAGCGTATTATACGGATTCTAAAGGCTTAATAAGGCCTAAATAATATATGGGAACAACTCCCGAAGAAAACGGATTCAAATAATGAATTAAAACGTTAATAGAGCTTTAGCGCACGCTTTTCGAGAAAACCCAAAAACGAGACTTTAAGTGGTCAAACAAACCCGTAAAATTATAAATCATTAAATAACTATTAAGCATTAATGGAAGCTTAATAACTAATAAATTTAAGGAAACGAGAAAATTCCGGAAAACGGGCCCGGTTAGTGAATAGTACCGAAACAGGGTAAAATAACGAGCGTTTTCTGTAAAAGACGAAAAACGCTCCAGCTAGCATAACAGTAGGGGGCCGGTTGTTAATCAGTCAACAACCCCTCTCACACACATGTAACTACTAAATAAGTAAGGAAATCAAAAGCAAAGTGATAAAGTAAAAAGGTATTTACCTTTTCTCTCACCTCCCATCCTCTCATTTCTTTACTCTCTCTCCCATTCTCTTCTTCCCCCACCGTACTCTTTCTCTTCCTCCTCCCGTATTCCTGCGATTTTGGAGCTCCCAACAACAACAATGGCTCCTCCATCTTCTTCTCCATGCTTCACCTCCATGTGAGCTCCAAATGCAAAATTAAATATATATTCTTGCACCCCTCATTCTCCTCTACACTTCTCTCTTTTTAAAATCCAAAAATGAGAAAGTTCGTCTCCATGGGTTTTCCCCATTCAAAGAGAAAATAGCATCAATGGGTAGCTTGGAGTCTCCTCTCTCCATTAAGGTAAAAATCTACATGAAAAACTTATGTTTTCTCCATCTCTCTTCATAACTGATTTTTACCCCTATGTAATGCCTTGTTTTCTCTCTCTCTTTTAAGCTTCAATTCAACCTTGCAATGGTGGTGGAATCACCTTGTTGAACCAAGGGGTAAAACCCCTCCTAAAACACTCCAAAGGTAAACCCTAAAATTTGTGTTCTAAACCTTACTATGAACTAGCATTAATTTAAGGGTTAGTATGTTAATTATACTTGTTTTGTGTGCTTTGGGTGATGGGAATGGAGTTTGGCAACTCCATTCCCCATATAGCCGATTTTGTGCAAAGAGAGAGAAGAAGGAGAATTGGAAAGAAAGAAGGAAATATAAGCTCAAGGTAAGAGCTCCTTCGTAATGTTATATTCTAATGCATTAGACTAATGGGAATGGGTAAACTAACTAAAGACCCAAAATCTTGTATTGGTATTGTAGTATTGGAAGTTTAAGTATTTGTGAACAAGTATGTGGATTGTAGGCCTTAGAGCCAAAGAATTGTGTGTGTGTATTGATGTTGTGTTTTGAGGAAGTAATGATGTATTGGTATTGATTTGTGTGCTAGTAGGACCCTTGTAAGGGTGTGGCTAGATTAGGAATGAAATTTGGTGAAAAAGTATGTAGGTGGAGAAGTAATATGTAGGTGAACTATGGCAAAATTTTGGTAGAAAGTTGTTGCATAATGGATGACTTGGTGAATGGGAGAACCAAGGTGTGTATTGGGTTTAGTAGAGATGTTTAGTGACTAAGGAGTAGTAGTTGCGGTAAGAGAATGAAAGGATACAAAATCTGTAGCAAGGAGTGTTGGAAATGTATTAGAGAAACTAGGAGAGCTTATGTGCAAGACCTATAAAATGAGTGTTGAACTTGAAGATGATAATGCATTTGGCCTTGGGAGTGCATTATGAGATGAAATTACGTATGGAGGAGGTAAGACCAAAATCTGTAGCAAAACACAACTAGGAAAAATAATGTAAGTGCTTGAGTGCAAATGTAAAAATATGTGGTGTGAATTGGTATGAAAAGGAGTAATGATTGTATGGTATTGAGATCTTTAGAAGCTTAATTAGTTGCTTAAACTGTGGATTAATGTAGGAACATTTGGGAAATTATGGGGCAAAGAAAGGAATTGAACAGAGGAAGAAAATGAAAATCCGTAGCAGACCTGTGATGTCCGGACTTAGGTCCAGGACCAAGACCGGACCACCCTCTGAAACGCACCGAGAGTAGCAGAATGTGTCGGGTCCGTGACTTGAGCTGGGGACAAGGTCCCGCCATCGAGAAAATTAAGCCGAGAGTTTGGAAAACGTTTGGTCCGGGACTTAAGAGATGATATGTCCCGGACCATAATAGAAAATGCCCCGAGAGTACAGACCAGTGTTGGTCCGGGACTTAAGACCTGGATAAGGTCCCGGGCCAACCAAAATTTGTAAAATTAAGTGTATTAAGTGGAGTTTAAGGAAAGGTAATGAATGGTAATATTAATATAGATAATTAGTACTTAATTAATGATGTTTAAGGGTCATTAAAGGTATAACATGTGGAGAAGTAGGTAGAAAGTTGTAAGTATATGAACATTAAGTTAAACCGAAACAACGGGATAACGGGGTAAGTACGGGAGTATTAATTATGTGTATTGTAATACTTAGTATTAATTGAACCATTTGGCATGTAGTCATTGGTTCGAGAACAAGACTTGAGGAACGAGAGTGAACCAGAGGAACAAGGGAACACCCGATAAAGTAATTTCTAGAAAAAGGTATGATTTCTTCATTCCCTGTATCCTAACCTGGTTACCCCGATTTGTGCTTATTATCACCTAAATAAGATAAATGCATGAATCGGACTATATTGCACTTACTTGTGATTGATTTATGTTGTTCTTGATATTTATTGTCTTGACACTAGTTTGTATAATTCATGAATATATGGATGAAGATGAAGTGTATTTGTACCTTGTAGTGGTACTTGTGTATTGTATGTATTTCGTATGGATTGTATATGAGCAATGTATTTGTGTAGTGGCTTGAATGTGAATGACTTCTACTAATTCCTAACTACCTAACTCCTAACGTAAGTATAGAGTAAATTGGAATGAGTAGAAGTCCGATAGCTTCGGTCACGCGTGAGGATGAGGAGACATAAGAGGTGATCCGAATCCTGGTTCTTAAGCTGGTCCACGGCCCAAACCCCTTAAATGGGTAGCATCCTGGATTAGTGAACCAAGTAAATCCCGGTGGTGGGACAGAGTAGTCCCCGGGCCGAGGTCCCGACGACTTGACTTGAGTAAGTGGTAAGTAAAGTAAGTATTGTATGAGTAATGGTCTTGGCTGGTGTAAGTCACTGACCCCGAGTAAAAGAAATAATCTCCACCCGATTAACCCGGGTGGACAATGAAGCTAACAAAGTATTGGCATTGTGTATGTATTGTGTAAGAATTGTGTATGTATCGAGTATGCGTATATTAAGTAACGGTAAGTATGTAATGGGTGACTTGTATCGCATTCCTTGTATGTATCGCAGTGTATGAATGTTTCCTTGTGTTGTACTTTGGTATTGAGAATGAAGCATGTATGTATGTATGAAGCATGTATGTATGTATGAACTGTAAAATGAATTGCATGCATTCGACCAGTGGTCGGCGTACCCTCACTAGGACGCGGGGTATGCGGTTATCATATTCAGCGAAAGCTGAGCCCCTAGGGGCAACGTTTTTAGTGTGCAGGTACCCGAAGCGGATTTGGACAAGGTAAGAGGCCAGTGGCAACACTTGGATAGTTAGAAACAGAATGTAGAAGTGTACTAAGTGGTACCCCCTTGTACTTAGAAAGTAAGTAGTTTGTGAGGAATGGGTAGTGGATAGACTCGTAATGAGTATCTATGAAATTGAAAGAGGTGTTTTTTGTATAAGGATCTTAGTAAACTCGGTGTATATATTGTATTGAATTTATGGAGTATTGTATTGAATGGAAGTTGTAGTACTTGATTGGTAAGTGTAGTGAAGATTGTAATTGTGTAGCACTCGGATATTCCGGTCCATCAGACCGATGTTGTATGTAGCAGTAGTAGTAGCCGTGTTGGTCACGTGGGTGACTAACGGCATTGTATCACCCACGTTGTGTAAGTAAGTATCCGCTGCGTGAGTCTGGATGTATAAGGAGATTGGACGGTAATGACGGTATTAGCGGTAGGGGTGTTACAAAAGTGGTATCAGAGCGAAGTATCGCTCTGATGACTGGAAATACCGAGTTTAGGAAATACCGAGTTAGGAATTAGAAGCTTAGGGCTAGAGGGTGAGTGTTAGCATTAGAGTTATGCTAGTTAGGAACTCCCGGTAAGTACCGGATACCTACAAGACCAGACCCGCCCTCCACAAACCCCTTTGTAAAACTTGGGAGAGTACGCCAGAGGGAAGGAAAGTCCTCTCATACTCGGGAAAACCCGATCTGGCAGTTGTGAAATCACCATACGGTAAACAAGAACCTGACATGTAGTAGATTCCAAGAATTGGAAGTCCCGGAAATGGATCCCGGTTGAACACCAATACCCGCACTTAATGGCGGTAGAATGAGAACTCCAACCATAAGGAGGCTGTAACTTACAACAGCATAGGGCGACATGCTTAGCATTCGCGAAATCTGACTAGTCAACCAGCAGCAGGAAAAGAATCACTAAGCGTGCAACAGAGCGGAAAAAGGAGCAGTAACAAAACCCGAGACACAAGTCTATGGGATAGTAATACCTAAATAACACAAGCAACAATACGCTAACTGACTACGGACATAGTCAGCAGTGGTTACCTCCGAAACTACAATGCCAAAAGGTTATAATACCTGGCCGACATAGCTTACACAGCTACAAGAATATCCACGGGATATGAACCGATGGGACTACAAGAGTAGTGCCTAAACAAGCTAAGGATCAATAACCACGGTAAACCAGTGGGAACGAGCAACAAGAAAAAAACACAAGACAAATAAATGGGAATCTCCAAGGATTGGAGAAATATCCCGAACAACGACAACCATGTCAGGATCATTGAGAAGTTGCTTAAGGGATCGAGTATCCCAAATATAGATCAATAAGATCAAGGGAAGAGTCAACAAGACTACCCAAATATGAGTGGAAACCGTACCGTGACCGGTATAGGTTTACCCAAAAACCACCAGTACCACGCACTTGCCACGGCAAGTGCAGTAATAATAGGATCATTCAGGAGGACTTTTAACACACCACAGGTACATAGTAATGTACCGTGACAACAATGAAGCAACTACAGGAATAAACATGCTAAAACTGAAAGAATGAAAACCTTGGAAGGGCCCGACGGCATGACCATTGCACTAAAGAACACACCAGTCAGTAAGAAGCTGGACTTAGTCAAGACCTTAAACATGGCTATGCCATGAAGAACTTCTTTTAACACCGAACCGTTATTTCAAAACCACGACCTTTCTTTTTAGAACCTTGGATTTTAAAACCAAACCAACAGAATTACGGTGAGTATCATACATGATACAAGAGGAGTTAACAATAGAATACTTCACCTAGGCGTGTGACGAACACTACGAGTGTACCCAAATACGGGATGTGGGACGACCGCACTCCGAAGGAGCTTGTGGGCCTGACAAATAGTTGGGTAAGTGGTAACGTATCAACAAGGTACCCCACGTATGTATACATGTAGTGTACGAAACACGGGAAGTAGTCAACTATGTTCTACGGACCGTGCGTGAATGCAAAGCAGAACAGCTGGACACCTCAGGCGATCAAGGAGAAGGAACTCCGCTAGGTAACAAGTATGAAGAACTTAGAAAATCCATCTGAGGATAAGGGATGGGGATTAAGAAGCGCAAAGAGCGCAGACTAATAAATATAGACATTGGATATGTCTCACAAACTTCAAGCAAATGCATGACAGCTGGAAGGGATACCCAGCCTAAACACCGCAAGGCAAATGCCTAATGTGAACACAACGATGCTCAACAAACGGGACGGAGTTCCCAAGGGCGATCACGAGATTACCACAAAGTATAACCCATCACTGGAGAGGATTTTAAACCTAGTCTAGAACACTAGGAGGAAGTATAAACGGTCTACCCAAGGACGGGAGACGTTATAACCTTGAAAGGGATAACTCAAATACAATACCACAAGGCGGTATAGTGGACGCAACATATTATGAATATTAGCCGGATGTAACGGCATAACCTAACAACACCCAGGAGCAATCCTTGAAGGATGTCTGAGTTAACAACAAATGAACAAAGCGTCATGATAAGAGCGCGGAAGCTGGAACGAATACTCGGTTAGGACATCGAAGGGATTTCACCTAACAGGAAATGCCCTAAATTACTAAAAGGCACTGATTAGTACCATATTGCCAAAAGGGCCTCCTATGAACGGAAGCGTGATGTCACGACGTGCCATGGAGCCCAGTAACACCTCCAACTTATGGGGTATACAACGAGGCGGAAACATGTATAAGCAGCTTGCAAAGAGCATAGCTTGCAGTAATAAGGCTTAAAAGCCATGAACCAAATACGTCATGTAACTTAAGCGGTTGGAAAACCCACACCAATTACTAACAGAAATGGCAAAAGATATTGCCTCATACGACAAACAAATCGACAACTGAACCGCCCAATTTAAACTCAATATCTAGGTGGCTTGGAGTAATGGCTACCTCAGTGTCACTGTTCACTAGAGCATCAGTCTAGTATACAGTTGACGGAGTTTTGGTTGATCTTCATACCTTCTGTAGCAATGATAGCATAGAGGCATAAGAAACGTGATAACACCAACAAGGGCCTAGTCCACACTTGGACACTACGAGAAACCCAAGGGAAGGTACCCCTCGTTAGCCGAAGACCATCAATGCGATGAAGATGTGAACCCATAGAAAAGGCTTCCATCTACCATAACAACCAGCTTGTGCATGTAGTTAATGCCAAGAGACAATCGAACAAGAAAATGAGATTTCCAAACCAATACGCCTACAGGAGGCTTTGGACTATAAAAGCACAACGCTTAAAGAGCATAGAGACTCGAAGGAGTAAGTATACTCCATATGCAGTACATAAACAGATACTAACATAGTAACCTTGTCATGAGACTTATGAGTGGAAACAAACCCCTCAACAAGAACCTTCGTTTATCAATGATAGAATACTCTCCAATTGGAGAACGGGACCATAAAACCCTTGAAGTTTCTTGGGATGTTCCGATGATGTACATACAAGTAGAATTACACAGCTAGAGCTTATAACCAATGCTCAGCACTGGAAAAACAATAATTGTCAGGAACACTCAATGTGAATACCCATTGAACACCACGAATGACCCACGCTCAAGAGAGCTTGTAACCCGATAAATTACTTTATCCTTGGTCAACCAAGATAATTGGTAAATGGTATCGTAAATGATGGAAATAAGGTGAGGTAAGCCAACCTACACATGAAACCTAAACTAAAATAAAACATCTCCACATGGGGAAAAAAATACCATTGCGGTATGCTACGACAATCATCATACATATGAACTAGGAACCTCCTAGTGTATTTACACCATAATGAAATGGTGCCAATGACAGTAGCAATGAGTAAAGAGAAACTACCACAGAATAGAAACAGTAAAACGATGTTGTATAATGAGTAAAATACGGTGCGTAAGACGACCGCTATAAGGAAGTAGTTAGACAATGAACTCGGAGTATAAGTATGAGAAGACATGCAGGAATATTCCTTCCTATCACATAAATGAATTATTTCAAGTGTTACGCCTCTGCACTCTGTTATGACTGAGTGTTTTGGTATTACACTGTGCAGCTAATGATCTATGTGGGATAGTTACAATATGGAAAATAAACTTGTAGTAAACCCTTCTTTTCAACCAACAAACATGCATAAGCCAGCTAAGGAAGCTTAGCAAAACAACCGTGCGGCCTGAGGCCAAAGAAGCACGAAGAGTTGAAACACACTAACATCACAAGATGTGAATTCCATTGAAATAAAAGGGTGAAAGAGATGTAAAAGTCACTGGACCGACGCATAGAAATGCAAGGTCATACAAGTAAACACTTGTACTGAACCAGAAAGATCTGTATAATTAGAAGCTCTTGACAACAGAGGAAGCACTACTACTAAGCAGTGACTTAACCTCGCCCGACAATAAGTCGGAGGAAACTTAGTGAATAATCATGGAAGCACGAATAGCATGTGCAGTAGATTACTAGAGAGCTGGTTACAATCTAAAACTAATTGAGTTCAAACACGGTAAAAGAATACCGCATTTGTTTGGTAACCTTATTCCTATAATAGACATAAAAAGGTGATGTATAGCACATTAAGGATACACGAAGGGTGAGTAACCCAAGTTGTCAGGGTCGCGCAGCAGAAGCTAGTGGGCCCTAGTAAGTATAGTAGAATGGCTATTAATGCCTTGAAGCTTAATAGGCTAGAACCGAATTAATTATGAGTTAAATAAACTCATATAGGAATCCTTGGTGTAAAGACTAAACCATCGGTATGGTTAAGACCGTTTGACCAAGCATATTATTAGTATACCATAGCGAAGCTAAACGCTTCAGATTGCCCAAATTGAGTAAACCAATGTTCAATAATAACATATGGTAGATTACGTGGGCGTAATCCCTTTTTAAGGGGGGTAGAGCGAAAACCGCTTAATGTAAGTTTCATAAATAAAACACATAAAACTATAATGTGCATAGCACAAATGAGAATCGAATTGATGATTGGTACTTATGTTAAGTAAACATAAGTATTCATTCATATTGTAATTATGGTAATTAGGCACGAGAGATGCAAATACCATAGGATGAATGTACCCATCTTGTAACCCCTAAGAAATAGTACAAATGATCGAGAGTAGTAGATTAATGAAGTCTAAGAGTAGTGTATACCTAGGTAAGTTATTGGAAGTAAATTGAGGACAACTAAATTCTACAAGTATGGAAATCCCTAGTTAGAATGTTTGAAACAATGGAGAGTTATAATGGATGAATGTAGCGAAGGTTGATGAAATGAACACTTAGGTATTGAATCTCGGAGAAAAGTATTTGGAAGTAGAGTGAGGATGATTGATGGACTGAATTCCATCCTTTGGAGTTGTATGAATTTATAATTATGACTAGGAAGAGCAAGAAGATAGAAAATGGAAATAATTGAATTATTTGATTGTTTGAAATTGATGTGGGAAGTCGAACTTGATCCTGATCAGATCAAGGGAAACCGAACACAAATTGGAGTGGAAAGATAGTTCAACACTGATGCTGATCACATTAGGGTCGAATGATTCTCGAAGCTCCCCTCAAGTGGTCACAAGAATTACACATAGGATAGAAGTAATGAATATAATTTGGAATTTGGAGTTGTGTGTTCTAGAAAATTTCTAATTAGTAGTGGTGGAGGAATTTTCCTTAGACTAGAGGTTGAGATTGTTAAAAGCTTATACCGGAGAAGATAGTAGTGTAGCATGTTGTATTATTCCAAGGGCAGCAGGACATAGAGGAGTCCTGTGTCTAGATGACCGGAGTGCCTGCGGGATTGTGTTGTGTGTTGTATTGCTTTGGGGATAGCTTTGCACTGTATGTATGTATCAATCTTGTAATGAGGAACTGGACGGTTGGATGCAATGCGGATGGGAATAATGATGGTACATTTTTATTGTAGGGAATGAAGAAACCTGGAGTAATGGATTTGGGAATTGTAAGGAGGAAGAACGTATGACTTTGGCATTAGAAGTGTACGAATGAGTAAATGTAGTAATCACATAACCTTGAGCAACTTTAAGGACAAAGTTCTTAAGGGGGGGTAGATTGAAATACCCCGAACTTAAATATAGGGATTAAAATTAATCTAATACGTATTTAAGGGCCTAATAACGCCTAAGTAATATTGGTGAGGAAAATTAAATCCAAAAGAAATAAAGAAACGCTTAAAAAGCGAAAAACGCTAAATAAGCGTTAAATAACCATAGAAGGTATGAGACCTCGGTTAGAATATTATATGGATTCTAAAGGATTAATAAGGCGTAAATAATATATGGGAACAACTCCCGAAGAACGGATTCAAATAATGAATTAAACGCTAATAGAGCTTTAGCGCACGCTTTTTGAGAAAACCTGAAAACGTGACTTTAAGTGGTCAAACAAACCTGTAAAAATTATAAATCATTAAATAACTATTATTAAGCATTAGTGGAAGCTTAATAACCAATAAATTTAAGGAAACGAGAAAATTCCGGAAAACGGGCCCGGTAAGTGAATAGTACTGAAACCGGGTAAAATAACTAGCGTTTTCTATAAAAGACGAAAAACGCTCCAGCTAGCATAACAGTAGGGGCCGGTTTTTAATCAGTCAAACAACCCCTCTAACACATATGTAACTAGCTAAATAAGTAAAGAAATCAAAAAGCAAAAGTGATAAAGTAAAAAGGTATTTACCTTTTCTCTCACCTCCTATCCTCTCATTTCTTTACTCTCTCTCCCTTCTCTCTTCTTCCCCCACCGTACTCTCTCTCTTCCTCCTCCCTTCTTCCTGCGATTTTGGAGCTCCCAACAACAACAATGGCTCCACCATCTTCTTCTCTATGCTCCACCTCCATGTGAGCTCCAAATGCAAAAATAAATATATATTCTTGCTCCCCTCATTCTCCTCTACATCTCTCTTTAAAAATCCAAAAATGAGAAAGTTCATCTCCATGGGTTTTCCCCATTCAAAGAGAAAATAGCATTAATGGGTAGCTCGGAGTCTCCTCTCTCCATTAAGGTAAAAATCTACATGAAAAACTCATGTTTTCTGCATCTCTCTTCATAACCGATTTTTACCCCTATGTAATGCCGTGTTTTCTCTCTCTCTTTTGAGCTTCAATTCAACCTTGCAATGGTGGTGGAATCACCTTGTTGAACCAAGGGCTAAAACCCCTCCTAAAACACTCCAAAGGTAAACCCTAAAATTTGTGTTCTAAACCTTACTATGAACTAGCATTAATTTAAGGGTTAGTATGTTAATTATACTTGTTTTGTGTGCTTTGGGTGATGGGAATGGAGTTTGGCAACTCCATTCCCCATATAGCCGATTTTGTGTAAAGAGAGAGAAGAAGGAGAATTGGAAAGAAAGAAGGAAATATAAGCACAAGGTAAGAGCTCCTTCCTAATGTTAAATTCTAATGCATTAGACTAATGGGAATGGGTAAACTAACTAAAGAACCCAAAATCTTGTATTGGTATTGTAGTATTGGAAGTTTAAGTATTTGTGAACAAGTATGTGGATTGTAGGCCTTAGAGCCAAAGAATTGTGTATGTGTATTGATATTGTGTTTTGAGGAAGTAATGATGTATTGGTATTGATTTGAGTGCTGGTAGGACCCTTGTAAGGGTGTGGCTAAATTAGGAATGAAATTTGGTGAAAAGTATGTATGTGGAGAAGTAAGAAATGTAGGTGAACTATGGCAAAATTTTGGTAGAAAGTTCTGCATTAATGGATGACTTGGTGAATGGGAGAACCAAGGTGTGTATTGGGTTTAGTAGAGATGTTTAGTGACTAAGGAGTAGTAGTTGCGGTAAGAGAATGAAAGGATACTAAATCTGTAGCAAGGAGTGTTGGAAATGTATTAGAGAAACTAGGAGAGCTTATGTGCAAGACCTAGTAAAATGAGTGTTGAACTTGAAGAGGTGAGATAATGCATTGTAGGCCTTGGGAGTGGCATTATGAGATGAAATTACGTATGGAGGAGGTAAGAACCAAAATCTGTAGCAAAACACAACTAGGAGAAATAATGTAAGTGCTTGAGTGCAAATGTAGAAAATATGTGTGTGAATTGGTATGAAAAGGAGTAATGAGTTGGTAATGGATTTGAGCATGTTTAGAAGCTTAATTAGGTGCTTAAACATGTGGGATTAAGTGTAGGAACATTTGGGAAATTATTGGGCAAAGAAAGGAATTGAACAGAGGAAGAAAAATGCAAAATCTGTAGCAGACCTGTGATGGTCCGGGACTTAGGTCCAGGACCAAGACCCGGACCACCCTCTGAAAACGCACCGAGAGTAGCAGAATGTGTCTGGTCCGGGACTTGAGCTGGGGACAAGGTCCCGGACCATAGAGAAAATTAAGCCGAGAGTTTGGACAACGTTTGGTCTGGGACTTAAGAGATGGATAATGTCCCGGACCATAATAGAAAATGCCCCGAGAGTACAGACCAGTGTTGGTCCGGGACTTAAGACCCGGATAAGGTCCCGGGCCAACCAAAATTTGTAAAATTAAGTGTATTAAGTGGAGTTTAAGGAAAGGTAATGAATGGTAATATTAGTATAAGATAATTAGTACTTAATTAATGATGTTTAAGGGTCATTAAAGGTATAAACAAGTTGGAGAAGTAGGTAAGAAAGTTGTAAGTATATGAACATTAAGTTAAACCAAAACAACGGGATAACGGGGTAAGTACAGGAGTAGTAATTATGTATGTATTGTAATACTTAGTATTAATTGAACCATTTGGCATGTAGTCATTGGTTCAAGAATAAGACTCGAGGAACGAGAGTGAACCAGAGGAACAAGGGAACACCCGATAAAGTAATTTCCGGAAAAAGGTATGATTTCTTCATGCCCTGTATCCTAACCTGGTTACCCCGATTTGTGTGCTTATTTGATCACCTAAATAAGATAAATGCATGAATCGGACTATATTGCACTTACTTGTGCTTGATTTATGTTGTTCTTGGTATTTATTGTCTTGAACACTAGTTTGTATAATTCATGAAATATATGGATGAAGATGAAGTGTATTTGTGCCTTGTAGTGTACTTGTGTATTGTATTGTATTTCGTATGGATGTGTATATGAGCAATGTATTTGTGTATGTGGCTTGAATGTGAATAACTTCTACTAATTCCTAACTACCTAACTCCAAACGTAAGTATAGAGTAAATTGGAATGAGTAGAAGTACGATATAGCTTCGGCCACGCGTGAGGATGAGGAGACACAAGAGGTTGGATCCGATTCCTGTTCATAAGCTGGTCCACGGCCCAAACCCCTTAAATGGGTAGCATCCTGGAGTGAACCAAGTAAATCCCGGTGGCGGGTGATGAATTCCAATAAGCATGTTTTAGGGGTGTATTTCATATGTTTAATCAACACTTTTCATGCTCATTTCTCCACTCTAGCTTGTTTTCCTCTAGTTTTGTGTTTCATTGGTGTTTTACACATTTATTGTTTAAACAGGAGAGTAACATAGCTAGGAGTAAAGTAGACGAAGAGAGGAACGTGGGCGCAAACGGATCCAAAATCGGAGTTAAAACGAAGAAGATACAGCGTTTTGAAGTTAGCTGACTCCGACCGACCTTAGGACCGGCCTTCAAGGTCGGTCGGGTCCAAATTTTGCCCAGATTTGCGTTTTTGCAAGCTACTGGAATCGACCGACCTTGCAAGTCGGTCGAACTTAAAAACGCGCCCGAAAATTGCTACTGACTCCGACCGACCCTAGACGACCTTGCAAGGTCGGTCGGGTCGAAAATTAGCCCAGATCTGCGTTTTAAAACGGGGAATTTTGGGGAAAACTTCCCCATTCTTCATTCAGTCGAGTTCCGCCCCAAAAACAAGAGGAAGGGCGATTCTAAAGGAGAAAAGAAGAGGAGAAGAAAGAAGAAGAAAGAGAAGAGAAGAGAAGCTCACCTCCTTCCAAGCTCCATTAATGGCTACTTCTATCCCTTGCTCTTTTATTTTCTCTCCTATGGCTGTGTAGAATCATTTGTAGCTAGGGATTGGGGATTTTGTCCCAAATCCCTAAACTCCATTGTTGAATCTTGAACTTGTGTTTGTGCTTTATTTTAGTCTTTGAGCTTAATGAAGATGATTATTGAGTGTTTATGACTTCTAAACTTGTTGCTCATGATTTGGGGATTTGTTAAGGGTTTTGCTCAATTTGTCTTCTATGTGTTAAATTGGTTGGTTTGGCCTACCGATTAGTTTAGCATTATTGTGGGATTCTATCAAAATGTATTCAGAGATAGAAACCTAAACTGTTAGAGACTAAAACGGTGTACTCTGATTTCGATGATTTTGAGATTAGACTACATTGCAACTTAGTGGAACTTGAGCTTAGTGCTATCGATTGACCCGGGGCTTAGCTGAATGAGAAGTCTCGATTAAATTGGTTAGGATTAGTAGGCCTAGATTAGGTTGCTAATTAATTAAGCGTTCCCGTGGTTTAGCTATGAGTTCGAGGTTCGACAATCGGTAGTAAGGGGAGGACGGGTGCAAATATCCATCCCGGGCTACACCTATCCTAGATAGTTAGTTTAGTGTTTATTGCTTTTCTTTATTTCTCCAATTACAACCCAAAAACCCAAAACCCTAATTTACATTTATGCACTTTTGTATATATCCTCTTGCACATTTACTAAGCTTATAATTAGCTAGATAGTTACGAAGTCCCTGTGGATACGACCTTGTTGTACTACAATGATTGGGTTCACTGCCCATAGTTAGCAAGATAGTTTCAACTTTTTTGCCCAACAAGTTTTTGGCGCCGTTGCCGGGGACTTCGGTCCAACTATCTGGTTTATTATCTGTTTAGTTTTTGTGCAGATTTTCATTTCATTTATTTGCCCATTTTGTGTATAAATTTTTGTTTCTTTTTTTAGGTACTTAATTCTGATGGATGGTCACTACGATCAAGCAGGAGGTTGGTACGGTTACTCCTATGGCGCAGAGAACTACAATCAATGGGATGTATGTCAGAGGTGCGGAGAATATCATGAGAGCCCCCAATGTCCAACAACAATGGCAGAATTGAGAGCTCTTATGGAAAACTTCGAACCATCTGTCACTCCCCCAGCAGAAGGTTGGCATGGCGACTACACCGAGCAAAACACCGATTATTGGAGTGTATGCCAAAGGTGCGGAGAGTACCATGAGAGCCCCCAATGTCCAACAACAATGGCAGAATTGAGAGCTCTTATGGAGGACCTCAACTCATATGTCTACGGAGGCTTGTGTGCCAAGAGTGTGGAGGAGACCACGAGAGCGCTCACTGTCCTGTGATCACAGTAGAGGTTGATTCACCCAGTTTGGAGGAGCTCATGTCTGATCTTATCTCTTCTTGCAAGCCTAACTCGACTATGCAAGATACTTTTACCATGAAGCAAGATACCTTCAACATGAATGTTCAAGCTCAGATTGATCAGATTGTGCAACAACTTGAGAGCGAAACAGTTCATGATGTGGAACAGCCTGCTGAGGACTTGAGCTACTCTCCAACTCCTCCCCTGTGCGAATCTGAAAGCCCAGCACCACTCCACCCCCGGCTTGACTATGAAGACACTTCATCAGAAGAAGTCTCCACTCTGACTTCAAGGAGCTTTCTCCCTCTGAAGTCAGCTACCAATATTTCCCCGCCTTCTCCGTGCTCCATCAAGATCACGAGGATGCTCACATCCTCAACTTTGAGAAGGAGGAGACACTGTCTCCCTCTGACTCCTCAGAGGAGAGTACCACCACCGACTTCAAGGAGCCATCCCCCTCTGAAGTTGATGTCCACCTCGGCTCTTCCTATGAGCCTCACCCCGAGGTCGAGGATGTCTACATCCTTGAATTTGAGGAGGAGGAGCCCACTAACTTTGATCTTCATTTGAAGGATCAAGGCCCCCACCCGCACTAATGAAGTTGGGTGGAAGCTCAACGTACACCCGCTAAGTGTGGAGGCCACCTTCCCATTTGATCCGGGACCAAAGATTGAAGACAAAGTCCGCTCCGGAGTTCTCCCTGCACCGCTCACTGAAGATAAGGATGTTTACATCCTTGAATTTGAAGAGGAGGCTCCACCACAGTTTGATCCTCGTACCAAGGATCACCCACCTCAACACTTCCACCTGATGAACGATCGGTGGAGTTTACACTTTCACATCCTAAGTGTTGAGGCCACATTTCCTTTTGATCCGGGTCGTTCTTCATTGCTAGATGATGCCCGCCCAACCCACCCGTTGAAGCCGACTTCAACGTTCATATTCGATCCCGGATGACTTCACGGTGGTATGGTCTAGCCAAAGACCTTAAAGGGCCGCTTACCGGGAGGCAACCCGGATTTCATTTCGTGTCTTGTCTTTTAAATTCTGTTAGATTTTGCATTGTATTCAATAATGGGCTATTTGGCATTCTTTGGACTTGCCCTTTTACGCCCAATTGGTGGCGTTTGTGTTGTGAATATTTTGGAAACAAGTAAGCCCCTGAAAAGGGATGGAATTAGGAACACTTACAAAGGAACCTCTGGTGAACTTTTCCAAGGGGACCTTCATCTCCAACGATTGAAGGTAGCACCTCAACGACCCCTCCCACAATTGTGCGGGCACCCTATCTTCCATCCGCATCTTATCGGGGAGTACTCGTTTCACCCTTTAATATTTGCCCACAACGACTCCATTATTTTTATTTCTGTTTTTGTTTTCGTTCTCCTTTGGTTTTGTTTTTGCTAACCCTTAACTCCAGTTGTAGTTTGGTTGCTTCTAGTGTTTTATGCGGGTGCAACTTCCCGTCCACACCGTAATCAAGCTACGCTACTTGAGGCTGAAGCTCAAGTGTGGGGAGTTCTACAAACTGATAACAATAGCAATCTCGGGGGAGTACTAGTTCCTTTTAGTTTTCGTTCTCTCTTCTCTAATTTTGAATCTGCAAATCTGGGGATAGCTTCTGTGCTATACTGTTTGTTTGTGTCTCGTGTGATTTTCCTTTTGTCTGCTTCCCGCAAAGGTCTTCTGTAACCTTCCCCGGTTTTGATTGGTGAACAATGGGGACATTGTTCAATTTAAGTGTGGGGGAGTGACCTTTTCGGTGAATTGTGTGCTTAAATGCTTAATACTCCGTGCTTATCTTGCGATTATCCAAAATAAAAAAAACTTGGACCCTTGTGTGAGTTGTTCTCATTAAGAACAAATACTGTTATGAATTGTGGGATAAATGCTTAAATTTTTCATTTTGATTGCTTTGAGGAGCATTTTACATGCGGTGTGGCCAAGTGATCTTGTATGGTTGGATTTTATTGCTTTGGGGTTCCTTCTGTCTTCTTTCTTAGGGATTGCTAATGGGTGCTTCTTTGTGAAAATCCTTCAAGGGACTTGTGAGACGTCATTGTTAACCAACAATGAGAGTTGAGTGTTCTTAAATGCAAAGGCTTGATGCCAAAATTTTATCTTCTCATCTCTTATGCAAAAGTGAAACAAATGCATAAATCTATTTTTCCTTTTGTTTTCTTCTCAATGCCCATTCTTGAGAGAAGTTGGACATGGTAAAAGCTCTCCAAGTCACCTAATCTTTGAACTTTAAAGCACTTCGGATCATACCACGAAACTCTAGATTTTGTTTTGCCCTAAGCACACCCATGCCACCACTAAGAGATGGTTCACACTCCTCAAAGGTTTT
The DNA here is from genome assembly GCA_023374045.1 of Limonium bicolor. NCBI lineage: Eukaryota > Viridiplantae > Streptophyta > Magnoliopsida > Caryophyllales > Plumbaginaceae > Limonium > Limonium bicolor. Next base: position 199,670,061 of record CM041777.1, on the reverse strand, counting down.
AATCACTTTTTGCTTCTTCTTTTATCCTATAATTCATGTTAGTGTTTGTAAGTCTTGAGCATTCCTTACTTGCATGGGTGCTTGGTTTTGCTTGAGGACAAGCAAAAAGGTAAGTGTGGGGGTGTGATGAGTGTCCAAATGACCATGTTTTAGGGGTGTATTTCATATGTATAATCAACACTTTTCATGCTCATTTCTCCACTCTAGCTTGTTTTCCTCTTGTTTTGTGTTTCATTGGTGTTTTACACATTTATTGTTTAAACGTGAGGAGTAACATAGCTAGGAGTAAAGTAGACGAAGAGAGGAACGCGTGGGCGCAAACGGATCCAAAATCGGAGTTAAAACGAAGAAGATACAGCGTTTTGAAGTTAGCCTGACTCCAACCTACCTTAGGACCGACCTTGCAAGGTCGGTCGGGTCCAAATTTTGCCCAGATTTGCATTTTTGCAAGCTACTGGAATCGACCGACCTTGCAAGGTCGGTTGAACTTAAAAACACGCCCGAAATTGCTACTGACTCCGACCGACCCTAGGACCGACCTTGCAAGGTCGATCGGGGCGAAAATTAGCCCAGATCTGCGTTTTAAAACGGGGAATTTTGGGGAAAACTTCCCCATTCTTCATTCAGTCGAGTTCCGCCCCAAAACAGAGAGGAAGGGCGATTCTAAAGGAGAAAAGAAGAGGAGAAGAGAAGAAGAAGAGAAGAAGAAGAAGAAGAAGAAGAGAAGAGAAGGAGGAGAAAGAGAGAAGCTCACCTCCTTCCAAGCTCCATTAATGGCTACTTCTATCCCTTGCTCTTTTATTTTCTCTCCTATGTCTGTGTAGAATCATTTGTAGCTAGGGATTGGGGATTTTGTCCCAAAATCCCTAAACTCCATTGTTGAATCTTGAACTTGTGTTTGTGCTTTATTTTAGTCTTTGAGCTTAATGAAGATGATTATTGAGTGTTTATGAATTCTAAACATGTTGCTCATGATTTGGGGATTTGTTAAGGGTTTTCCTCAATTTGTCTTCTATGTGTTAAATTGGTTGGTTTGGCCTACCGATTAGTTTAGCATTATTGTGGGATTCTATCAAAATGGTATTCAGAGATAGAAACCTAAACTGTTAGAGACTAAAACGGAGTAATCTGATTTCGATGATTTTGAGATTAGACTACATTGCAACTTTAGTGGAACTTGAGCTTAGTGCTATCGATTGACCCGGGGCTTAGCTGAATGAGAAGTCTCGATTAAATTGGTTAGGATTAGTAGGCCTAATTAGGTTTCTAATTAATTAAGTGTTCCCGTGGTTTAGCTATGAGTTCGAGGTTCAACAATCGGTAGTAAGGGGAGGACGGGTGCAAATAACAATCCCGGGCTACACCTATCCTAGATAGTTAGTTTAATGTTTATTGCTTTTCTTTATTTCTCCAATTATAACCCAAAAACCCAAAACCCATAATTTGCATTTATGCACTTTTGTATATATCCTCTTGCACATTTACTAAGCTTATAATTAGCTAGATAGTTACGAAGTCCCTGTGGATACGACCATGTTGTACTACAATGATTGGGTTCACTACCCATAGTTAGCAAGATAGTTTCAACATTATTTTGTCCAACAGTGGGACAGAGTAGTCCCCGGGCCGGAGGTCCCGAGGACTTGACTTGAGTAAGTAGTACTAGTAAAGTAAGTATTGTATGAGTAATGGTCTTGGCTGGTGTAAGTCACTGACCCCGAGTACTAGAATAATCTCCACCCGATTAACCCGGGTGGACAAATGAAGCTAACAAAGTATTGGGCATTGTGTATATATTGTGTAAGAATTGTGTATGTATCGAGTATGCGTATATTGAGTAACGGTAAGTATGTAATGGGTGACTTGTATCGCATTCCTTGTATGTATCGCAGTGTATGAATGTATTCCTTGTGTTGTACTTTGGTATTGAGAATGAAGCATGTATGTATGTATGAAGCATGTATGTATGTATGTACTTGTAAAATGAATTGCATGTATTCGACCAAGTGGTCGGCGTACCCTCGCTAGTACGCGGGGTATGCGGTTATCATATTCAGCGAAAGCTGAGCCCCTAGGGGCAACGTTTTTAGTGTGCAGGTACCCGAAGCGGAATTGGACAAGGTAAGAGGCCGGTGGCAACACTTGGATAGTTAGAAACAGAATGTAGAAGTGTATTAAGTGGTACACCCCTTGTACTTAGAAAGTAAGTAGTTTGTGAGGAATGGGTAGTGGATAGACTCGTAATGAGTATCTATGAAATTGAAAGAGGTGTTGTATTTGTATAAGGATCTTAGTAAACTCGGTGTAATATATTGTATTGAATTTATGGAGTATTATATTGAATGGGAAGTTGTAGTACTTGATTGGTAAGTGTAGTGAAGATTGTATTTGTGTAGCACTCGGATATTCCGGTCCATCAGACCGATGCTGTATGTAGCAGTAGTAGTAGCCTTGTTGGTCACGTGGGTGACTAACGGCATTGTATCACCCACCGTTGTGTAAGTAAGTATCCGCTGCGTGAGTCTGGATGTATAAGGAGATTGGACGGTAATGACGGTATTAGCGGTAGGGGTGTTACAATTGTGGAGTCCATAGAGATTTGTTTTGCTTCGGACGTGAGGTAGGTGGTAGATGGATTCAGTTGTATGTGTTCACCCACGGGGGTTTCCGGTTTTGTTTCATTTTCCTTATATGTCTATTTGCTTCTCTGATTGTGATGTTTCTGGTTTGTTTTAGTTTGCATTTTGATCTATCAAAAACCTATGGAAATGTGATTTCGATCTATTATTTTGCTACAAGTAATGTATCAAGTGTGGAAGAATTTTGCCTTCGTTCGTAATGGATTTCTGCAGGTTTCCCAGCATCCGGACATGGCTTCGCATGCCTTTGTCTGGCTGAGTTTTGTGTGTTGTTCGGACTTCCGTTCAGACATGTAAGTCCGAACGGGGTGCGAGGACGGTCTCTAGGATTAAAGTTCGACTTGTGTCCAAACTATAAAAACCGGACATAAGTCTGGAAGTCCACGTAAGTTTTTCTTAGACTTTTTCCGGATATGTAATTCCGGACATATGTCCAGACGTCTTCTGTTTTGGCTCTCCGTGTATGTCCGAACATGCAAGGTCGGATGCATGTTCGGACACGGGTCTGTTTTTGTGTAACTTCTTCGTATGAGCTCTGTTTTGATCACCGTTTGTGGCATTGTGTTCCTCTCAGTGTGTACTATATGTTTTGATAAGTTTTGGTATATGTTTATGAATAATTTTGTTTTGAAAGTGCCCGTTATGTTTCTGACCTCTGATTTGCTCTTAAAGAGTGTTTGAGCTTCTATGTTCCATTTGGCTTTTGTGTTTGCTAGTCGGTATACGACTTCTGTTTAGGTAAAGATTTCTGATCCATTTTGATAAGCTGCTGCCTTATGTTCTGTTCTGAGAAAGGATTTTGCCCTGTTTCGCAAAGCTTCTGTTTTGGGGACCTAGATGTTTAGCTTGTGAGCCTTGAATAGTTAGGTCTGACTATCCCGTAGCATATTGCGCAGGAAATCCTTCTGTATTTGTTCCTTGGGAACCCTTCTGTTCTGTTCCTTAGGGTCCCTTGGATGTTTAGTGACCGACGAGTCCATAGTTGTCTCTACGGCTTCTGTTGTGGGATATACAGATCCATAGGGCCATGGTGTTACCCTTCTTATGTGATAGCTAATGTCTAGGTTCCCGCCTCTATTTTCTGAACCACTCTGTCTGTATTCTGATCTATTTATGAATCTGGTTTCTGATTCGGTTTGGTCCGCTTTATCTCTACCTCTTCGGACATCTATTTTGTAAAGCTTCTGCATCTGTTTCTGATTTGTCTCACTTCTCCTTTGATAAAGCTTCGTCTTTTGTATGTTTTCTGTTATGTCTTCTGGTCTATTTTGGCAAAGTTTAAGTATATGTATACGTATATGTTCAATATAAATTGTTTGAGCATGCCCAGCTGATGAAGTTTGCTGCTTACTGGGCTGTGGTTTGCTCATCCCTATTATATTAACATTTTGCAGGTTTAAGCTTCCTTTAGGGATCCAGCTTTTGCTTTTAGTTTTTCTTTTGTTTTGTATTTGTAACTATGGCTTGAGGCCTCATCTTTAGTTCATTTTTTTATGTACACTAGTTAGGCTTCCATTACATGTATTAGTTTCGATTCCGCTCTGTAATGGATGACAAGCTTTATAATCATTATTCAGTTGTGTATTTTGTATCTGATGTGGAATTCGTGAGAGTAGCCTTGCGTGTCTTAGGTAGTACGCGCACGACGTGTACGGTCTCACAACAAGGGTGGATTTGGGGTTGTGACATTTAGAATGAGTAGATAGAGGTTCGATGATTCAAACCCGAGACAAATAATCCCTTACATTGTTCTTCACCAACTTGGACGATCGAGTTTAGGCTACATGTTTGAGTGGTGTGATCTGTTGTGATGTGAGTTCTGGTATGAGCTTAGTCTATGACTTCTGTGTTTGGGAGTGAGTTTGGGTTGTGAATGATGAGTTGTGTGACGTGAGTTTAGAAGTGTTTCGGTTTGTATGTTGTGCTCCGGTATTAGTTGGTTGTGGTGTGGGGTTGCGAGGTGTGCTTAGTCCGTTGGATAAGGATGTCTTCTGAGAGTTTAAGTGTTGTTTCGTACCTTTCTCAGAGTAGAACAGAAGGCATAAGCTTATCAAACTGATCAGAAATCTTTACCAAAATAGAAGTTGTATACCGACTAGCACACATGAAAGCCAAACGGAACATAGAAGTTCAAACACTCTTTTAGAGCAAATCAGAGGTTGGAAACATAATGAGCACTTTTGAAATGAAGTTAGTCATAAACATATGCCAAAACACATCAAAACATATAGTACACACTGAGAGGAACCCAACGTCACAAACGGCGATCAAAACGGAGCTCAGACGAAGAAGTTACACAAAAACAGACCCGTGTCCGGACATGTGTCCAACCTTGCATGTCCGGACACACGCCTAGAGCCAAAATAGAAGACGTCTGAACATCTGTCCGGACTTACATTTCTGGACAAAGTTCAAGAAAAACTTACGTGGGTGTCCGGACTTGTGTCCGGGCTTGCAAGTTCGAACACAAGTCGAACTACAATCCCAGAGACCGTTCTCGCACCCCGTCCAGACTTACATGTCCAAACGGAAGTCCAGACAACACACAAAACATAACCAAATAGAGGTGTCTGAAGCCACTTCCAAACATAAAAGTCCGGATGCAAGTCTGGACGCTGCAAAACTTACAGAAATCAATGTTGAACCAGCACCAAATCAACTCTACATTTCTCCATAGATAGTGCTTAGTCCTTCATAACAAAATAGCAAATCAAAAATACACTTCCACGGGGTTTTGACAGATCAAAACGCAAACCAAAACAAACCAGAAACATCATAATCAAAGAAACAAATAGACATATACGGAAAACAAAACAAAACTGGAAACCCCAATGGGTGAACACACACAACCGAATCCATCTACCACCTACCTCACATCCGAAGCAAAGCAAATCTCTACGGACTCCACAACAATCACTCCTCGAATCTCCACTCGACACAACGAATGAAGAACTCAATCATTGCGGATCTGAAACAAAATCGGGAATGGGGAAAGAAACTTACAAGAACATATTCAGTCGAACCTCAACATACAAGCCTGAAGAACGCCCAACTTGAAGACCGGAATTCCCACAAACCAAAACAAATGATCAATAGACCAAGGAATCAAACAGAGAATGAAGAAAGTTAAGAAAAGAATGAAGAGCACAAAGGGAGAAGAAAGCATGAGAAAACTGTCAGGGAGAATGTCAGGAGAGAGGGAAAAAATGAGTAAAATAGAAATTCTTTTACTAACTGATGAATAAATAACAAAAGGGAAAGAGAATGTGTTAACAATAATGATCTCTCTCTTAACTAATAAATAAGTAACAAAAGGAAAAAGGATAATTGTAATCCTTCTTCCCTAAAACGAATACAAAAGACTAGAATAATGTATTAAGCCAACTAGTATATCATCAGAATGTTATTTGACTACCTTTACAAATCAGAAAGGAAATTAAAAAAATCTGGGGCATAACATTATACCCCTCTTAAAAAGAATTTCGTCCTTGAAATTCGATGAAGCCTAGAATACGAATACATGCACCTCAAGTGCCAGAATATTACGAACACTCACACGCACAGAAGGAATCTCACACCTCAAAGGCTCAAAACCTCTCAATGAGGATAGCACTCAAATCTCACTACTGACTGACTAGCAGAAGAAACGAAGCAGAGATCACTAACACTTAGCCCTAAGGCACAAGTAGAACACTCACACATCTCAAAAGATTGCACCTCGTAGAGCTAACACTAAGAACTTACCGGCTGATCCGCTGATAGAAGAAATGAAGCAGAAGATTACTGAAGGCTAAGCCTGAAGGAATAGAACAACACTCAAACTTTCAGAAGACGTCCTTATCCAAAGGACCAAACACACCTCTCATACCCACACCACAACCAACTCAGACCAGAGTACAACATTCAAACCGAAACACTTTTGAAATCACATCACACAGCTCAAAAATCACAAGCCAAACTCACCCCTAAACGTAGAACTCATAGACTAAGCTCACACCCGAACTCACATCACAACACATCACACCGCTCAAACTCGCAGCCCAAACTAACAGCACATCCAACACAAAACTGAAGCACCACACCTAGTTGGAACACACAACTGAAACACTCCTGAATCACATCACAACTCATCATACAACCCAAACTCATCTGAACTCACGCACGTCACACAGCACAACACACCGCCGAAGCTCACAGCTGGCTCACACCTGAACTCTCCACACAGCACACAACTGAACTCACACTCAGCATCCTTTCCCAAAGGACCCGACTCCCTCAGACTCACACTCAAAGCACAGAAAACACATAGACAAACAGACACTATGCTTCCGCTGTGCTACTTTGATGGCGGACCATCACTGTGACCCCATCACTGGGCTAGGAGTTAAGGACGATACACGCCGCGTATTACTAACTAATAACACAAGGCTCTAAACTAACGTTCGCAAAAAGGCCCAAAGTAAACACTTATATAAAAGGATGATTAAATTATATCAAAGTATCCCCAATAGCGATACAAATGTAAATGCCAAACAGAAGTAAAAAAAGGGTGATGTCAAACGCTATCAAGGCTTGTAGGCTGCAATGTCTAAAACATGAATGTATCAAACAAAATATATGAGCTACAAGCTAAGCTCCAGAGAGTCAAAGAAATTGATCCTTGCTGATCAATCTGCAATGTTAGTGAAAGTAGAGGGAGTGAGCACACAACTATGCTCAGTAGATTTCTAACTTCATCAACCAGCATGCTCAAAAAATTTGCAGTTAACATTATAAATCCAGAAGTAACAGATGAGACAAAATTCTTCCATTGAAAATACTAGAAGCAGAAGTCCCACACAATAGGGACTAAAGTAGAGTTCAGGGTAAACAAATTCACAAACAAAGCGGGACACTAGACATCAAAGCATACAGACAGAAAGGATACAATCCATGAACAGAACGAGGAAACCTCACTCGTAAACAGAACGGGGGAGACACCCATGTCAAATAACAGAAGGTTGTCTTACACAGCGCGCTACGGGATAGCTAGACCCGGCCATCCACGGCTCAAATACAAAGATACTAGGTCCCAAAACAGAAGTTTAAATAATAATAAGCATAAGTGCACAATTAGCACCATGAAGTGATTAGAAAGCTTAATCATCAAAAGGGGGACACAACCCCGCAAACAAAAGTCAAAATAGAGCTCAAACGAGCAATCTTTAACAAAATAGAGCGTATGTCCGAACATATGTCCGAACGTCCATGTTTGGACACCGGTCGAGACTCAAAAGGTGTTGAAATCCGAATGTCCGAACATCAATATTCAGACATATGCCAAGAGTTGAAACCAAAAGGTGTCCGGACATGTGTCCAGACGTTGAAGTTCGGACAAGTTCCGGAAAACAAATACGTGGTGAGCTCCGAACTTGTGTCCGCACATCGATATTCGGACACAAGTCAAACTGAAATCAGAAGGAAACCTTATGAGTTGTCCGAACATGTGTTCGAACGTCAATGTTCGAACACAAGTCAAACTGAAATCTGGGGAATTTCAAAAGGAGTGTCCGAACTTGTGTCGAGACATATAAGTTAGGATACAGCCCGAGACTTATATGCCAGACTCATCCTCGCACCCCGTCCGAACTTACACGCTCAGACGGAAGTTTAGACACCTGTAAAAACGTAGAAAATAGAAGGCATAATAGGGTCTGTCTGAACATCAATGTTCGGACAGACGTTCGGACACATCAAAAATCAGAGTTTTTAGGAGCAAATTGCACACGAGCAGAATGCCAAAACTTTCTAAAATTACCATACCAAAACCAAAGCAGTAAAAGCACAACTATAGGGGTTTTGTTAGGGCAACAACAAGGTAAAATAAGAGATTAATTCATTGCAGCAACGCATATCAGACAAATATTTAGAATTCCAAATCTCAAACACCCCATAGCTGAACACACAAATCAAATCCACTAGCCACTAAGCGTGAGCAAACGGGACGGTTATTTTGGATAAACCGAAATAACCGTTCTTTTTTCGGATTCGATCATCGTATTTTTTAACCATTTTACAAAAGTTCCGTTATTTCGGTTAAAATGGTTATCCGTAATAAAGTACGGTTCGGTTAACTGATATTAAAATTTAAACTTCGGTTATCCGTAATAACCGAACTTTTATAAATTTTATTTTTTCTTAACCCAATAATTTTATCTGATATATTACTACTCACTCAATTAGGTTTAGGTTTTATTATTTTGGTTAATTCAAAAAGTTTGGTTTTTTCGGTTATTTTAGGAAGTTCTGTTATTTCGGTTATTTTAGGAAGTTCGGTTATTTCGGTTATTTTAAAAAGTTCAATTATTTTGGTTATTTTAAAAAGTTCGATTATTTCGGTTATTTCAGAAACTACGGTTATCGAGGAGGTTAACGGTTATTAGTGTAACAGAAAAAACGGTTATCCGTTAAAACGGTTATCGGTTAAAATGAATATTTGTATTAAATTCGGTAATAACCGAAATAACTGAACACCGTACTTTTTTTAAACTTCGGTTAACGGATATATGTTTTAACCGTTTGCACACCCCAACTAGCCACCTACCTCAACAATTTGCAGAGACTAATCCCAAATATGAAGCAGAGTAATCAACCAACTACGCAGCCCGAAACGCAATTCCAAACAGCCACTGATAAACCAAAATTACAGAGTCCAAAACCTGAATCTGTAACACCCCAACTCATAAAACCATACTTATCTCATAAACCTTCATTTACTGATATTAACCATGCAGTGAAATTCTTACAACATTTAGTGTTACCGCCGTTAGTCACCCACGTGACTAACTAGGCATACTAAATACTCCAAGATCTAGCTACGGTCTAATGGACCCGAATATACCGAACATTAGTATACTAAATCTTAACCAATTACATATTCTCAATACAAGGTACTTCATATCCTAATACATCTAACTAACATCTCATACCATTTACTAATCGAGTGTACATGCACAACTCGTGTAACAAAAGGAAAACAACCCGAAGTACTTCTACCCGATCCTACTCTCAGGACGGTCGTCTTCTGTCATTTACCTACAAAGTAAATATGGATCCCCCTAGGGGCTCAGCACCTTCGCTGGTACGTTTCTCTTATAGCTCCCAAGCTAACGGGGCTACTATGACTACTTGTCGATAGCATGCAGTTGATTAATAACACAACATAAATAAGAAGTGCAATAAACACCACTCCACATATGAACAATTATAGTTCAAACACAATGAACGACTTAAAAACGTTCCTTAAGTAAGTGAGTTAGTCTTTTAACTTCTTAAGTTATGATTTCCTTGTTCTCAATCCAAGTCTTATCTCATCTCAAGTCTTATCTCAGTCTCAAGTCTTATCTCGGTCTCATTATACCAACCTTTCTTTAATTAGAATTGGTTGTATCTTAACTCAATGTGAAATACCCCATAATTAAAAATAGTGATTAATTAGGCTAATACGTAATTTAGAAGCTTAATTATGCATAAATAATCATGAGGGAACAAATCCCAAAGAAAACGGATCCTTAAAACGGATTAAAAACACTAACGAACCTTAAAGCGCGTTTTTCGAGGAAACCGGGAAAACGTGACTTTAAGCGGGTCAAATAGACTCGTAACAATTTTGGTCAACTAAATAGTCATTAATAAATATTAGTGAAGGTCTAGAACCAATAAATCAACAAAACAAGAAAATAGTAAAACTGTCAAAAACGGGAAGTTGTGGGGTAGAAACATAAATAGACCAAAGTAATTTGTCCACTTTTGAAAATAAAAATGTAGAGTGTGTGTGTGTGTGCTGTGTCCCAGCCGGCCCCCATCCCTCTCTCTCACACACTCACTTATCCCCTCGTATGTACAAAAGAACAAAACAATTAAAAGTCAAAAGCAACTTACTTTACCTTTACCTCACCACTCTCTCTCCTATCCTCTCATTCTCTTCACTCACGTACACCCCTTCTCCCTCACTCTCTATTCTCTTCTTCTTCCTCAACCGGACAGCAATGGTGAAAGGAGAAACCCACACAAAAACTCAACTTCTCTCCTCTTGTTAACCCATCAAACCTTCACCAAAAATCACAAAAAGTATACCATTGTGTTCCTCTCATCAAGGAGAACACTAGCCTCTTTTCAAAATTCGAAAACAAGAACTTTCATCTCCATGGGTGTGTAGCATTTGGAGCTTCAAGACTACCATTAGAACCACCTCCTTCTCCTTGTTATTTTGAGGTAAAAATCTTCTTGAAACCTCATCTTTTTCTAGCCCTTGTGGGCAAAACGAAATTTAGACTAAACCCTTGTTTGGTCCTTTATACTCTAGCCAATTTTGGCATTCTTGGAGGAGTTGGAATCTTGTTCTTGAGCCATTCCAAGCTTCACTTATACCCTTGCAAGGTAATGAAATTTCTAAACCCTAAAACCTACATTAAAACCTTAAGATAATGTAAGGGTTAGTTAGTGTATTAAAATGGTGTGTATATATGGGTTGTAGTGTTAGATTTTGAAGTGCTATAATCGGTGGAGAGAGAGAAAAGGAAGAAGGAAGAAGAAAAGAAACACTAGAAGAGAAACAATGTAATTATACTCATCTTTGTGTAGTTTTGTAATGTTTATGTAACAGATTTGTTGTAGTGTAAATGGGTATTGTAAAATGGTAATGAGTAGTAGTGTAATGTGGAAGAACAACCAAACAATTTTAAAGCTTGAAAGACATTTAAAAACTGTCACAAACTTGATGGGAATTATATGTTGAGTGCAGGAATTTTAGAAGTGTTTAATGTGTAGTATTGTTTTGGAGAGAGTTGGTATTTTAATGATGTTTACAACAGGTGAAACAAGTGATGATTGTGTGTTAAAATGATGTGGTGAGAGTGTAAAAATATAGGGGAGGTTATGTCAAAATTTACCTAGAAACTAGAGGACTTATGAACTAGGAACTAGGTGGAAAATATATGTTTGTAGCAGATTTTGATTGAGTTAGTTAGAGGGGTAGATTGGGAGAGATAGTTAATGTATTATAATGCATTAGAAGCTCTAGGAATGTCATTAGAAGAGGGAACTATAAATGGGGAGTGTTGGAGTAAAAATCTGTAGCAAATGCAACTAAGAAAGATTTAGTGTAAATGTTGAATGGAACTTGGAAAATTATGTGTATAAATTAGTATGGAAATGTGTAATAGGTTAATGGATGAATTAACATGATTTAGAGTGTCTAATTAGTACTAAAACATGTTAGGATGTATGTAGGAAGGTTGGGGAAGAAATGGGTAAGAAAGGAAATGAAAAATAAGGTCTGTAGCAACATTCTGCTACCGACCGACCCAGAGGCTGGATCGGTCGGTGGGTCAGTCGGGGCTTAAGCAATGAAAAATAAACACACTGGAACAGACCGACCTAGGAGCCGTGTGTCGGTCGTAGGTCGGTCAGGCTAAAATTTGCGGTTGTCGAAGTTTTTGACTTCAACCGACCTAGAGGTTGGGTCGGTCGGTAGGTCGGTCGGAGCTTGGACAACGGGACTGAAACATACTGGAATGGACCGACCCAGAGGTGTATGGGTCGGTCGGAATAGTTCTGGGTCGGTCAGGAGAAATTTCAGAGAACGTAAACCTACTGGAATGGACCGACCCAGGGCTTGGGTCGGTCGGTGGATCAGTCGACCCAAAACTTACAAAAAAAATGTATAACTGTAATAAGTATGTATATATATGTATGCCCACATATACATATGTACATATATATCTAAGGACATTATTGTTAAGTAAAGAAACAAACTTAAAGTGAGTAAACAATTTGTAAGTGTAAGAATGGTAAGGACTTAGTAAGTACGAATTAGGGAACGTAAGTGTAGTCGAGTTAAGTTAATGATAGTTAGATTAATCACTCGATTGTATGTATATCATAGGATGTGAATTGTGAGCACTGGAGGAACGTCGGATACAAGTACAACGGTGAACGATATGAATTTCTCATGCCCCGTATGCTACCTTGGTTACTCTGATTTGTGTGTTGTGTGCTAATTGATCACCAAATAAGATAAATGCACGAATCGGAGTTATCATGCTTACTTGTGAATATGTAGTGTTGAATATTGATGAATGTTGTCTTTAAATCTTAGTTTGTATAATTCATGAAATGTATGGATGAATATGAGTGTGTGTATGTATGATATATTGTACTGTGACCGAATGTGTTTGTGATTGGACTTCTAACTGATTCCTAACAAGCTAACCAATCTAACTTAAATTGGTAATTAAATTGGAATGAGTAGAAGTCCGATATAGTTTCGGCCACGCGTGAGGATGTGGAGACACAAGAGGTTGGATCCAAGTCCTGACTCTTAAACTGGTCCGCGGCCCAAACCCCTTAAATGGGTAGCATCCCGGATTGGTGAGTCAAGTAAATCCCGGTGGTGGGACGGTGTAGTCCCTGGGCCGGAGGTCATACCGACTTAACATGAGTAAGAGTAAGTAAGTAAGAATGAGTAAGTAAGTAAGTAGATGAAAGTAAGTAAGTAAGTAAGTAAGAGCAAGTAATGTGTAATGTGTAAAAGAGTAACAAGCATTCCGATTAACCCGGATGCACAATTTGGCTAACCCTTGGGAAGGTAGGTAATGTGTATGCGATTGTATTGCTGTATGAATTGTGAATGGTATTATGAATGAATGTATGTTGTATGCAAAGCATGTATGTATGTTAAAAATGAACCGCATGCCCATTTGACCTTAATTAGTCGGCGTGCCCTTGTTAGCACGCGGTATATGCGAAGTTCATGCACAGCTTTTGCTGAGCCCCTTGGGGCGATGTTTTTAATATGAATGCAGGTCCTCGAGACGGGTGAAGATGTTGAAGACTTAGTTTAATTTCTTTTTGTCTGTAAACATTGAACTGAGAATGGTGTACTAAGTAGTACACGGCTGTAGGTTTTTGTTAGCCGGTGTACCATGGGGTACACCCCTTTGGATAGTGAAAGCATTGGAATTGGGTATAGATGAGTAGCTTGTAGAAACTCATTAATTTTTGGTAAACTTGGGAATGATGTAATTGAATATACTTGGCACTCGGTAATCCATCAATGTAAGTATATGTTCTTTTGTACTGGTAAGTAATGTAGTAGCTCGGTATACTATGTCATCAGACCGTAACTGTAAGTAATGTAAGCCTAGCTAGCCGTATGGGCGGTTAGCGGCGTTGTACCACCCGCCGTAGTAGTAGTAGTCTTCCACTGCGAACTGATAGAATTAAGGGATGATTGGACGGTAAGCATAGGATTAACGGTAGGGGTGTTACACAATGTTTATCTTTGTCGGGTCAAAAGTAACCCTAGCCAATGAGCTATTAACTCCATTGGTTAAATAAACAACATATCTTAAATTTGGGATTTAGGTGATCCCACCGCACCATCTTAATCTGGCCTCCCACCTTGAGCTGTAATCCAAGGTGGTCGAGTCTATATGTCGACTCTAGGCGACAAGTCAAAGACGAGTCTCAACGGAAGTTGGATCTGATACAGATACCAACCCCCTTTTCTTAACATGCATGACCGGAGTCAGTCACGGATTCCTCACTCCCCCCCCCCAAGTTCTAGTTAGTAGAAAGTCTCAAAGACGAAGTGTTAGTTAAACCTTTTTCGGGTATTAACCAACCAACAACTAGGGAGTGAATTCTTATCTCAACCAATGTTACTAAGCATTGTTAGTAAATAATCTCAAGTCAAGTGTGTTAGTTTTAATCACAAACACACAACAAATACAATAACCGGTTGCATGCTTTATCTTGTTTAGTCGGAACACATAAACAATTAGCACACAAGCCGAGGGACACCTCGTTAGCAAGCAGGCTACAAGGAAACCATACCGTACACCGTCGGTTGTTCGGTTGTCTATTCTCCTTCCGAGTCCCAATTCACAAGTCCTAAAACATTCATTCAATTTAGGTTGTTAATTACTTTCAATCAACCTAACTTTCTTAGCCACCAATGTTTACCCATTAATAATTACTAAGTCCTTATAGTTTAATCTTAAACACATAAATCATCTTACTTAACTTAACCTCTTGAGTCCTTATTTGCTTATTTTTCTAATCATCATTACCCTCCTAATGGTGGACTACTAGTGCCACTCGTTCTTTTCTATTTTATATATATATATATATATATATATAAGGCCGACCGACCTTGCAAGGGAGGTCCCAAGGTCGGTCCAAACCAGTGCTCTTCCCCGTTTGAAAATTTCAACCCGACCGACCTTGCCAAGGATAGGTAATTTTAGCCCGACCGACCTTGCCAAGGTCGGTCCTAAGGTAGGTTGAAGTCAAACCCTTGTTTCTAAGTGCTTATTTCACTCCAAACCTTCCCACAAGTGTCCTAGTATGTTCTAACATCATTTTGGCACTTTAACACCCTCTTAAATCATCCACCAAACTCATTAATCAACCCACCATCAAGCTCCTTGATCATTTACTCAAATTCTTACTAATTCCTTAACACACAATCTTAGTTTCTTACACTTCCAACATATGAACCTTGCCTAAGATATCAACTAACCAAAGTGTTTCCTCTCAGCCATTTTGACTACTCCTCAAGCATTATCAATCATCCTCATTTCCTCAACTCAAACTTCTCAAAGTTCTCAAGGTCATTTTGCATCTCCATGCACAACTTTTTATCCTTTACACTTACTACTCATCATTCCTCAACTTGTATATACTTATGCATTTCTAGCCATCCTCTTGATACTTTAGCATTGTTCCTCCCCCAACTACACAATCACTTAGCCTTATACACACCTTTACTCCTTCAACTTGACCATTTTAAATTCCTCTTAAACATTGCCATCTCCTTTTACTCAATTTACTCAACATTAACATGGTTATCCACTCTTATCCATTCCTAGTCATTCCCTTGACAAGCTACTACATTCTCTTATAGTATTCACCTCCATCACCCAAGTCCACTCATTACCATCAAGATTATGCACACTAGTTCATACCTAATCACCACAAGGCACTACACATCCTTTCCTACAGATTTTTGCTCGTCTTAACATTCCTCATACCGTGATCTTGGTGTGTTTAATACACCCACCTAACCTCTAATTTCTCCTAGATAACTCTAGGTCACTCTAATTCTCCCAAAACACCTTAGCTTAGTCATTTCTACCAAAATCTCCTTAAATGATTCCTAGTACTTTCTAGGTCCTAATATCTCCTTAAAACACTTTTAACACCTGGTTTCTCAATCGAATTTTGACATAGCTTCCCTACTATGTTATCATACCCAAAGCATAGTTTTTCTCATTCAATCATCTCACACTCAACAAACCCCTTTGTCATGATATTTCTCATCCAAATCAAACCATTCATAACAAACTCAATATAGTGCAATAATCTTAAATTGCATAGCACTAAGACTCTTAAATGACATGGCTCTTAGGCCCTTAAATGACTTAAACTTAAACACTGAATTTCTCACATATAAAAGCTTTTAACCTGCAATTACACACAGCAATGCTCCCATAGCAATATAAGTGTTCTCATATTCCATCTTATGCTTATCTTACTAACTCATCTAAATTGGCTCCTTAGTCACAAGTTCACTAGCTTGTTTAAATTCTTTTTCCTAGGTTATATAACCCATTACCTGATGTAAGCTCTAAGCTACATTTAGTATTTATCTAAATCCCATCCCTTAAAGCATTAAGCCACCTTAAGGTAAGTAATTTACCTTGTTTTTCTCAAGTGTTTCGCACTTTCCCCCTTGGGTTTCTTGATTGATTCTCGGCCAAGGACCCTAGTTCTCTTGCCAATCTTTTAATCAACATCAAAATAGTCTAATGAGTACTAAGCAACATGCCTAAAATCATGGAGTTTACTCTTAGGTTACAAGTGAGTGCTTAAAGCATTAAAATGGATGATTACCATGGAAGTCTTAAGATAGACTTTGGTAAGGAATCAAAGGAATACCTCCACTAGTCTTTTGGAGGTTGAATCAAGGATAAAACAAGGAATAAAACAAGGCATCTTATACAGCCAAAATCGGCCATGTATAGAAAATGGAGAAATGATGATATTTGAAGCTTTTCTTACCTTAAGCCAAAGAGAGTATATTCGACCTCTTGAAACTGAATTTTCTTCTCCAAATGGAGCTCCTTAAATGGAGTCCAACTTCTGGTTTTGGAGTTTTGAAAAGAGAGGATGGAAGGTCTTGGTCTAACTAAGACAAATATGCTCTTGGTTTTTGATTTGGAGCTTGGAGTTGCATTTGGCAAGCAATTGAAGTTGGAGAAGATGAAGTTCTGTAGCATGAACGGTTTTGAAGCATGGAGGATGAAGAAGATGCTGTGGAGGAAGAAGGGAATGAGAGGAGAGAGGAAAGCAAATGAGATATTTCTTTACTTATGAAAAAAGTAAGTGAATAGTCTTTTCTTTTCTTTCCCCCCTTCTTTCCTAAGTTCTGAATGAGTTATGTGGTGACTCACCCCTTAAGAAACCGTGCCCCCTTGATATTTATGGCTAGTTTGACCATTGACCACATAAGAAAGTCATTTGACTCATTTTGGGCACTATTTGGGTACTATTATTCATAATTAGTGCACAAATTTGTGAAATTTTTGGTTTCTCGTTGATTTAGGCTTCCTAATGTGATACTAAGTAGTACACGTATTGATTAAGGTGTAATCATGGTCATTTAGCCACTCAAAACTCATTTCCAAGACAATTTTTCAAAAATGTGCTTTAAGAAGTCTTAAAGCACAATTTGTGTTTTAACTTGTTTTTGAGCTTGGTTTTCTTTGGTAACTGATTTAACATGTTCATTAGCATGTTAATATGGTCTAGGAATGACCTTTGGGTCCTAATCAAGGTTACACCGAGTCTAGAGCAAGTATTTGCTTAAATTGACTTAATGGTGTTTTCTTGTGTTTCCTTTGGTTTAAATTGTCTACCAATGTTTCTAAGGCATGTTTTAGCCTTATTACATCATAAATTGATGTTTACTTATCATACTTAGGTTTGGGGTATTTCAGAATCAGAAACTGATAATGTTCTCCCAAATCAGAACCGAAATTGTAGGAACGTAGTTACACTTCTTACATGAATCTGACAACGAGGAAACCACAGGGGGGGAATCCGAACGTAGCCACGCAGAAGATCACTGATTCTGACAATTAGGTTACGAAGGGCCACAATTAGAACATAGGAGTTCCAAAAAAAATTGAAGCAAAATAATCTGACAAACCATACCTTAATCGGATTAGGGATTCGCGGAGAAGGAGTAACCCACAACGGTTGGTCGATTAGGAAAATTCAACAACAACAAGAACTTGGCAGCTTGAGGAAGATGAGGAACGTTAAGAGAACTGAGAGGGAGCGTCGTGAGAAAACTGTTGGATGAGGGAATGACTGAACGTGAATAGGAAGTGGGGAATAATTCCCTGATTTAAATTACTTACCATTCATTAGGAAGGGAAAAGAGAAAGACCAACTCGTCCTTCCCTTTTTACTTAAAGACACCCGTGTCCTGAATCAAATAATGCCTGCTTAAATTACCACATAACAAAATAAAATTATGTAACAAACTTTAGGTTATAACAATCACAGATTACACACACACAACTAACGCTAGATAACAATCAAATCAAGTAGCAGATAGCAAACTAATCATGCAACAAATAGCACATATCACATAGCAGCAATGACACGGAAGCGTAGACATACAAACACCCGACATTCCCAATAAAATCCAAACCTAGCTTTGAAACCATTAAATGTAGCGACCTCCAAACAACCCTGGTTGTGAGACCGTTACACGCCGCGTGCTTACTACCTAAGACACGCAAGGATACTCTCCCGAATCTCACATCAGATGAAAAATACACAACTGAATAATGATTACAAAGCTTGTCATCCATTACAGAGTGGAAGTGAAACTAATACATGTAGCGGAAGCCTAACGAGTATACATAACAGAAACGAACTACAAATGAGGCCTCCAGCCACAATTACAAATACAACAAAAGCAAAACTGAAAGCAAAAGCTGGATCCCCAAAGGAAGCTTAAACCTGCAAAATGTTAATATAATAGGGGTGCGCAAACCACAGCTCAGTAAGTAACAGACTTCATCAGCTGGGCATGCTCAAACAATTTATACAGAACATATACGTATATATATACTTAAGCTTAGCAAACCAAATTAGAAGGCAAAACAGAAAGAAGACAAAGCTTTATCAAAGCAGAAGGCAGACAAATCAGAAATAAAAGCAGAAGCTTTACAAAACAAATGTCAGAAGAGCCAAAGACAGAGTAGACCGAACCGAATCAAAAACCACATTCATAAACAGATCGGAATACAGACAGAGTGGTTCAAAAAATAGAGGCGAGACCATAGACACGAGCTGACACATCCGAAGGGCAATGCCATGGCCCTATGGGTCCGTAGATCCCACATCAGAAGTCGTAGAGACAACTATGGACCCGTCAGTCACTAAACATCCAAGGGTCCCTGAGGAACAGAACATAATGGTACCCAAGGAACAAATACAAAAGGAATTTCTACGTAGCATGCTACGAGATAGTCAGGCCCAACTATCCAAGGCTCACAAGCTAAACATCTAAGTCCCCAAAATATAAGCTTTGCAAAACAGAGCAGAAGCCTTTCTTAGAATAGAACAGAAGGTAGAAGCTTATCAAACGGATCATAAATCTTTACTAAAACAGAAGTCGTATACTTTCTAGCAAACACGAAAAC
This sequence comes from Limonium bicolor, assembly GCA_023374045.1. NCBI lineage: Eukaryota > Viridiplantae > Streptophyta > Magnoliopsida > Caryophyllales > Plumbaginaceae > Limonium > Limonium bicolor. The sequence goes on along the minus strand of CM041777.1, from coordinate 199,650,656 downwards.
CAAACAGAACACAGAAGCTCAAACACTCTTTTAGAGCAAATCAGAGGTCGGAAACATAACGGCACTTTTGAAACAAAATTATTCATAAACATATACAAAAAAATATCAAAACATATAGTACATAATGAGGAACACAACACCAAAAACGGTGATAAAAAGGGAGCTCAGATGAAGAAGTTACATAAAAACAGACCCGTGTCCGGACATGCGTTTGACCTTGCAAGTCCTGACACAAGCCGAGAGCCAAAACCAAAAACGTCTGGATATATGTCCTTACTTACATGTCCAGACAAAGTCTGAGACAAACTTACATGGGTGTAGAGCTGATCATAATGTGTCCAGCCCGGCACCCCGGCCTGATTCGGCCCGTAAAAAAGCCCGACAAGGCCAATTGGGCTTCCGAGTGGGCCTGGACATAAAATCAGGCCCGAATAAACCGGGCCGAGCCATGGCACATTTGTAAGCCCGTAAGCAAGCCCGGCCCGGCCCAATTTTATATAATTTTTATTATTTTTACATAATATAATATACATATTTAATATAATTTAATTTTTATAAAATTTATACTAAAATTATATATAATATATAAATTGTAAATAAATTATATATATAGTATATAAATCTACATTAAATTATATTAAATTAAAAAGTTATTAATTTATATAAAAAACCGGGCCGGGCGGGCCGGGCTTCAGTAAAGCCTAGAAAAAACCTGGCCTAGCCCGGCCTGGCCCAAACATATAAAAAACCGGGCTTGGTTTTCTTAAATAGGCCCGACGGGCCTAAAATTTTCCTCTGGCCCGACCCGCCCACCCAAACGATCACCTCTACGTGGGTGTCCAGATTTGTGTCTGAGCTTGCAAGTTTGGACACAAGTCGAGCTGCAATCCCATAGACCATTCTCGCACCCCGTCCGGACAATACACAAAACACAGCTAGACAGAGGCGTCTGAAGCCACGTCCGGACACTGCAAAACCTGCAGAAATCCATTGCGAACGAAGAACAAAACCATGGCAAAATTCTTCCACACTTAATACATAACTTATCGTAGCAAAATAGCAAATCAAAAACACATTTCCACGGGGTTTTGACAGATCAAAACGCAAACCAAAACAAAACAGAAGGAACATCAAAATCAGAGAAGCAAATAGACATATATGGAAAATGAAACAAAACCGGAAACCCCTCGTGGGTGAACACACACAACCGAATCCATCTACCATCCGAAGCAAAGCAAATCTCTACGAACTATACAAAGATCACTCCTCAAATCTCCACTCGACACAACGAACAAAGAACTGAATCATTCCGGAACCGAAACAAAATCAGGAATGGGGAAAGAAACCAACAAGAACATATACGGACGAACCTCAACCTACACACCTGAAGAACGCCCAAGTTGAAGACTGGAATTCCCATGAACCAAAACAAATGATCAATCGACCAAGGAATCAAACAGAGAATGAAGGAAGTTGAGGAAAGAATGAAGAGCACAAAGGGAGAAGGAAGCACGAGAAAACTGTCGGGGAGATGGCAGAGAAGTGGAAGCAGAAATAACGTGAATTGAATAAGGAAGGGGGGAGGAAAATAAAATGATTAGAATGAAAACCTTTTTCCTAATCTTAGAAATTAATAAACAAAAGGAAGAGAAAATAGAAACCTCCTCCCTACCGGCTAAGATAGAAGTGTCCTAAAGGACATAAGCACACTAAAACAAGATAAGAATATCACTAAGCTCCCTTTGCGGAACCGAAACAAAATAAAAAAATATGGGGCATAATAAATCGACTCTTAACTTAATATAATTATTGATGTACTTTTAGTTTATTTAGTAGTTTCATTATTTTGAGAGGAGTATAAATAGGATATGTTTGTGGATAGTCATTAAATTTGTATCGAAGTGAAGTAACTTGTTTTTTCAATCTATTAATGGTGACTATTTCGGTACCCCTCATATTTGTGTGGGTAACATACCCTCTTTCCTTAATCCATTTACAACTTGACATGTGGAATATTATATTTATATTATGTTTTAGATTTTAAATAGTGTTTTAATTTATTAACTAATCCTTGTGTTTACTTAACTTAAAGGACTTAACTAAATATAGAAACACTTTATTAAATATTTAGAAATTAGTAAGTTCCCGCCTTAATGTCATATACATCAATTGTCTATTTTTTTCTTCACCAACCTATTTAATAGAAGATTTTAGTTTAATAGAGTTTTTGAAAAAAAAATAAGACTAAATTTACTAGTGATAATGTAACGTTGAACAAAGCTTTTATAACAAAATATATACATTACTCTACATTTTAGAAGAAGATAAATGACTATAAAAGATAAATTAAATACATATTTATGTTTCATTAACATATCAAATAAAGAAAACACTAATCAAAGTTTTAGTAACAAATCTTTGAACTTTTATTTTAAAATAAATATGAGTCAAGGATTATGTAATAACTATACTTTCCCAAAGGACCCGACTCCCGCGGACTCACACTCAAAGCACAGAAAACACATAGACAAACAGACACTACGCTTCCGTTGCGCTACTCTGATGGCGGACCACCACAGAGCATACACACACAACTAACGCTAGATAACAATCAAATCAAGTAGCAGATAGCAGACAATTCATGCAGCAGATAGCACATAACACATAACAGGCAATGACACGGAAGCGTAGACATACAGACACCCAACATTCCCAACGAAAGCCAAACCTAGCTCTGATACCACTAAATATAACAACCCCAAAACCACCTTGGTAGTGAGACCGTTACACGCGGCGTGCTCACTACCTAAGACACACAAGGCTACTCTCCCAAATTCTACATCAGATACAAAATACACAACTGAATAATTATTACAAAGCTTGTCATCCATTATAGAACAGAAGTGAAACTAATACATGTAGTGGAAGCCTAACTAGTATACATAATATAAACGAACTACGGATGAGGCCTCAAGCGACAGTTACAAATACAAAACAAATACAAAACCGAAAGCAAAAGCTTGATTCCCAAAGGAAGCTTAAACCTACAAAATATTAATATAATAGGGGTGAGCAAACCACAGCTCAGTAAACAACAAACTTCATCAGCTGGGCATGTTCAAACAATTTATACAAAACATATACGTATACATGTACTTAAGCTTAGTAAATCAAATCAGAAGGCATAACTAAAAACAGACAGAAGACGAAGCTTTATCAAAGCATAAGTCAGAAAAATCAGAAACAAAAGTATAAGCTTTCCAAAAATGATGTCAAAAGAGCCAGAGACAGAGCATACTGAACCGAATCAGAAACCACATTCATAAACAGATCGGAATACAGACATAATGGTTTATAAAACAGAGGCGGGACCCTAGACACTAGCTGGCACATCAGAAGGACAATGCCATGGCCCTATGGATTCGTAGATCCCTCATCAGAAGCAGTAGAGACAGCTATGAACCCGTCAATCACTAAACATCCAAGGGACCTGATAAGTGTGAAATTTATATAGTTTTATAGGTGCTTGATCATTATTTATAGAACTTTTTACGCACCTTCTCACACTTATCCTATCTTTTTTGTAACTCTTACTTTGGGTAGGAACTAATTCCAATTTATATGATAAACCAGGAAATGATGACAGAAATGCATAGTTCTCCTCACAAGCTCTCCAACGCAACAAACGGCGAGTAAAACGGACTTAGAACGAAGATTTTAGAGCCGAATATGTTATGTCCGAGCTTGTTAATACCTTGAAGCCCGGATCAACACTCAAAATATACTCTTCGGGTGAAAACAGCACATGGTCCGGGACTTAACACTTGCCCAAGGCCCGGACCATCAAGACAATGTCTTCTCGGCTGAAATAAAAACATGGTCCGGGACTCAGCTCCATACAAAATCCCGGACCATCAAAGGAAACTGTCTCTCGGGTAAAAATTCAAGTGGTCCGGGACTTCCCCATGGACCATGTCCCGGACCATCAACAAATTGTAACCTCTGTACGCAACCGCCTATATACCAGGCGGAACTTTCAGGATACAAACCGCCCAAACATCATGCTGTCTTGGAGCGGACGTGATTTTGGGACGGAATGAGAATGCAGAGACGACCGCCTCATAAATAGGCGGACGAGAGTCAGGACCGCCTGTTAAACTGGCGGTTCTCAAGGCGGACAAGCATATATCGCACCCAGAACAGAATTTCGCACAGTTTTCTTCTCCGATGGCGCCGCATTCGAACTGCTACCTCATTAATTGCAGACGGTCGCCCACCTTAATTTCTGCACGCGTGACTCTGCAATCAATTGCTCTGCTCCGATGAAATCTCTGACAGCAATTTTTTCCAGATCTGCATATCGACTCCACCGACTCCACCGCCTCTACTCGCTAGCTCACTATCCCTGTCACTTCTCCGTTGTCTGTTTCCCATGTCCTCTGCCTATATAAACCCACGCTCTGCAAGCTAAAAAAATTGTCAAGCCATCCAGTCATTCACCCACGATCCAAATCGCTCCACTCCATTCACAAACCCATTCACAAAATCACCCGACACCATACTACTCCATCGCCCCCACCTTCACCTTTTCCATTTCACAAACAATTCACTTACGTACACATTCCATTTACAATTCACAAATCATTCGACCACCACCACAGAACTCACGCTCGACCATTCTCATATATTATCATCCGCCTCAATTTCTATTCCGGTCTGTCAGAATAACGGAGCAGGAGTCAGCGAAACAGATGATTTCTTTTACTCTAAACTCTGCTCATTTATTTAACATGTCCGGTTAGATTATCTATACTCTGGGAGATGGTTATTATTAGTTTGTTTTAATTGTGCACTTTATTTTACCGGTTTAAGTTAATTATAATTTGATACAATTAATGTATTCTCTCGCTTTTTAATAAATTACATGAGTTTATTAAATTGCTTACGAAATCTATTTTGAACTGATCCGTGAAAAATAGATAGGTCATATTAATTGTTATGTCTGTGGAAATTTATTCTGATTGAATAAATCTAGTATTTCAGATGCAAAATTATATTCCTTTTAACTAGCCTTTACATGTGTTTTGCCTGAGTTTAGATTAAACCTTGCATGTTCTGGTAAACGAGGTCATTAGAATTTAGGATTTAATCTAAAGACTATAAAAGGATTTTGCCAAATTATTCTTAATTAAACCGGTAGAATAGCATAATTAATCAAACGAGTAAAACCTGAACCCAGAGTCCGTTCTTCCATATTCACAACCACTTTTAATATTCTGTTATTTTAATTATTAGCTGTTATTTAAATTCTTGTTGACTTAATTATAATTCACAGTTTAGAATAAAACAAAAATTCCCCCTCAATTTATAACCTTTGCTAAGTCGAGATAATTGTCACATAGTCCCACGGTTCGATACCTGGTTCCCATAAACTCTACTACAATAACCAGGATTTTTGCAACCTGACGGTCGTTGGTTTATTATTCCCTGAGATTATTTCTTGGTATTTAATAGGTCAAATTTATCGTTTGCAAATTGGCGCCGTTGCCGGGGACTAGTCTCCTGACTAGTCCTTAGCTTGGGTTATATTAATTAAAAAAAAAAAAAAAAAAATATTATTATTATTACTATTATTATTGTATCTATCTATTTTTATTCATTTTACCCTATTTTAAATTTTTGGAATCTATTTTTCCTTTTTGCAGACTGTTGATGGTATACACTCGTTCTTGGTCAGACACTCATCTCGACTGGGATAGAATCCTTGACCCGAAATCGAACGTACCGCTCAGCTAGCCAGACGCCAACAGAGGTTCCAAAGAGAAATACAAATGGCAACTCCTACAAACGGAAGCCAAGCAATGAAGCAATTTAGCAGACCAGCAGCCATTCCAAGAAGAAGCCCAGTAGCTCTTCCTACGCTACCACCTGAATTAATGAAGGAATGGAAGGATCTGAACCATCACATCAGAACAAGGTCATACGAGAGATGCCCTCAGGCACATTTGACGGTTCCAACCCCAACGACGCCCTAGATCATGTCAACCGATTTCTAATCAATATTGATCAAATTGGGTGCTCAGATAGTCTCCTGGAGTATGCTAGAATGAGTTTATTTCCTAGCAGCCTCACCGGTGAAGCAATGAAATGGTTCTACTGTCTTCCCTCTGGTATTATCACTAGTTGGGAGGAAATGACAACCAGGTTCTATGGAAAAATATTATCCTATTTCTAGAACTAGAAATTTAGTTGCTCTTTACTTGCTTTTAAACAGGGAGGTACTGAGACTATCTGTGAAGCATGGGATCGTTTTAAAGAAATGCTCCGACAGTGTCCTCATCACGGACAAGATCTCACTTGTATAGCTATGACGTTCTTAATGGATTGCAGCATATACATCAAGCCGAAGTTAGATCAGCTTTGGGAGGGAACATCCTCAACCGATCGGCAATGATTTCATGGCGGCCATGGAGACGTACATAGAAGAAGTTCGTCAGTGGGGCACCGAAGGAGGCAGGACAATGACTATGGGTGCCAAAGGTGCAAGAATATAGATCCTTGGATGGAGCAGATGGCAGAGTCCACAAGCTCAACAATCCACACTGGTAAGCTCACTAGTAAAAAGATTTGACGATTTTTTAATTAATGGTCAGCCTTCTCAGCAGGTAAAGAGAAGCTTCATCATCCTCATCTGAGCCTCTGTGCTCTCATTGTGGTGGTGACCACTCGTTTGAAGTATGCCCTTATCTGGAGGAGATACGGGTCGCTGAGAAGCCAACTTTGTAGGACAAGGGAATTACCAAACCCTGGAAACGAAATCAACATCCGAATCTCAGGTATGGTAATCCCAACAATGCCTTAAATTCAAATCTTTTACAAAGTAATGTGCAGGGACCCCCAGGCTTCTCGAGGCAACCATACAACCAAGGCCGTCCTCAGATGCAGATGGGACAGGGCCAGAATTCCTACCAGCCACCTGCCAAGTCAGCCTCTGATGAAAAGATGGAAAAGCTCCAAGATATAATTACTTCCATGGCTACCAACCAGAAGGAACAACAAACTCTAAACCAATCCTATGATAAGCCAGGAAATCTGGAGCAGCAGATGAACCAGCTGCTTTAACAACCAGCATCAAAGGCAGCCAGGCTCATTTCCATCACAATCTCAGCAGAATCCAAGAGAGACGGCCAAGCCTTGAGGATCTGCAATTGCGGTGCATCTTCAGAGATCCACCTGAGGATGAGCTCAGTGCAGCCGTGACATTAGAAGTGGCAAGCAGCTGGGAGATAATCACAGCAAGTGACGCCCACAACTGGTAAAAGGATCACCAATTCTAATGAATCACCAGAGCCTTCGGTTCCCACCATTGGTAGTTTTCTGAGGAGATACAGGCTCCAATCAATCTTCTCCTTCTCCATCTTCTATTCAAATTGATTATCCTTTCCTTCTACTCCCTAAGCGAGATGTACCTTCTTCTACTCCTAAGCGAATAGAGCTTCCATTTCCAAACAGGATGAAAAAGAAGTGTTTAGATGAGCAGTTCAATAAATTCTTAAGCATATTTAAGAAACTGACTATTGATATTCCTTTAATTGATGCTCTTCAGGAGATGCCTAACTATGCAAAATTTTTGAAGGATCTCGTGACGAAGAAGAAGAAAAAGCAGGACAAGGAGACTGTCCACCTTACAGAAGAGTGCTCTACGGCGTTACTTCGAGCACTTCCCCCGAAACAGAAGGATCCGGGCACTCCTATTGTTCCCTGCTTTATCGGAGATATAGATTGTGGAAGTGGCCTGTGTGACTGGGTGCAAGCATCAACATCATGCCATATGCAACCTTCTTGAAGGTAAAAGGAGGAGAGCTTCACCCAGTCCCTTTTAAACTCCAGCTAGCCGACAGATCCGAGATAAACCGATGGGAATTGTGCGAGATCTTGTAGTGGGAGGCGACCGCTTCATCTTTCCTGCGGATTTTGTTGTTTTAAACATAGATGATGATGTGGAGGTCCCACTCATTTTGGGTCGTCCTTTTCTGAGTACTGCCAAGGCGGTCATTGACGTGCATGATGGCAGAATCACCTTGAGGTACGGAGATGAGAAGATAGAGTTTGATATGAAAAAGATGATGAAGTTAAGTTCTACCTCTGCTCACTCAGTTATGTCGGTAAGCCTACAAGATGAAGATGGCGAGGTATGTGAACTTTCCACTGATGATGAGATTTATTCTATACTTTCTTCTACTTTTTCAGATTTGAACCTTTAGAACATGTTCTCATATCTTCTGTTGAGGATAAAACTCTTAATATGGATGTTAATACAGCTCTAGCACATGTAGAGAGAGGAAAACCAGGTTTTCAAGCTTATCGCCCTCCTTTGGAGAGACTTGATAAAGAAATCCAAAGACCTGTTCCTTCTATAGAGCAACCTCCAGTACTTGAGCTTAAGGAGCTCCCCTCTAATCTCAAGTACTGCTTTTTAGCTAATGATAAATATTTGCCTGTCATTGTTTCATCTTCTTTGACTTCTGGGCAAGAAAACAGGTTACTTGAGGTCTTGAGGAGACATAAGAGAGCAATCGGATGGACTCTAGCTGATATCAAAGGCATCAACCCGTCCTTCTGTACACATCATATCTATATGGAGGAAGACTACAAACCGGTCAGACAGCCCCAGCGTCGGCTCAACCCTAACATGAAGGAAGTTGTCAAGACGGAGGTGTTGAAGCTTCTGGACGCTGGGATCATTTACCCCATATCAGACAGCACATGGGTAAGTCCTGTACAGGTAGTTCCTAAGAAAGGAGGTTTTGAAGCTGTTATAAACGACAAAGGTGAGTCCATTCCCCAACGAAAGATTACTGGATGGCGTATGTGTATAGATTATAGGCGTTTGAATTCAGCCACCAGGAAAGATCATTTCCCACTCCCCTTTATAGATCAAATGCTCGAGAGATTGGCTGGGCAGGAATATTACTGTTTTTTAGATGGTTTTTCAGGGTACTTTCAAATTCCTATTGCACCTGAGGACCAGGACAAGACTACCTTTACTTGTCCATATGGTACCTTTGCATACAAAGAATGCCCTTTGGTTTATGCAATGCCCCTGCCACTTTCCAGCGCTGCATGCAGGCCATCTTTGCAGACTTTATTGAACAGAGTATAGAGGTATTTATGGACGATTTTTCTGTCTATGGCTCTGACTTTGATGTTTGTCTAGCACAGCTTGATCTTATCCTTGGACGGTGCGAAGAGACCAACCTAGTTCTCAACTGGGAAAAATGCCATTTTATGGTGAAGGATGGGATAGTGCTCGGCCACAAGGTGTCTGCTAAAGGGATTGAGGTTGACAAAGCAAAAGTCGAAGTGATAGAGAAGCTACCAGCTCCCACTTGTGTAAAGGAAGTAAGATCTTTTCTGGGCATGCAGGTTTCTATCGAAGGTTTATTCAAGACTTCTCTAAAATTGCTAAACCTTTGACTGATTTGCTAATGAAAGATGTTTCATTTATATTTTCTGAAGATTGTATTTCTGCTTTTAATTTAATTAAGCAAAAATTGGTAGCTGCCCCTATAGTTGTTTCTCCTGACTGGTCATTACCATTTGAAATTATGTGTGATGCTAGTGACTTTGCAGTAGGTGCAGCCCTGTGCCAAAAGAAAGATAAGGTGTTGAGAGTTATTGCTTATGCCAGCAAAACTCTAGATGATGCCCAGAGAAACTACACAACAACTGAGAAAGAGCTCCTGGCAGTGGTCTTCTCCTTAGATAGATTTCGATCATATTTATGGGGAAGTAAAGTGATTATCCACACTGACCACTCTGCTCTTAAATATTTGTTTGCCAAGAAAGAGGCCAAGCCTCGCTTGCTACGTTGGATTCTTCTTTTACAGGAATTCGATATAGAAGTGAGGGACAAGAGTGGTAAACTGAATGTTGTTGCTGACCATCTCTCTAGGATGATAACTCCTGACGACGGTATTCCTATTAATGAATTTTTTCCCGATGAAACCGTCTTCAGTTGAAAAAGGTACAAGAGCCATGGTATGCTGATATGGCTAATTTTCTTGTTTCTGGAGTTGTTCCTCATGACTTATCATATGCTCAGAAAAAGAAATTCCTTTCTGACTCACGCCATTATATCTGGGAAGACCCTCACTTGTTTCGAGTGTGTGCAGATAGCTTAATTCGCAGGTGTCTCCCTGATGATGAGGTACCTAGTGTTTTGGAGTTTTGTCACTCCAGAGAAGCAGGAGGCCATCATGGATCCCATCGGACGGCAGCCAAGGTTTTGGAGTCCGGATTTTATTGGCCCACACTCCATAAAGACTGCCAAGCTTTTGTGGCTAGTTGTGATAGCTGTCAGCGCATGGGCAATACTTCAAGGCGACATGAGATGCCTCAGCAAAGCATTTTGGAAGTCGAACTTTTTGACTGTTGGGGTATCGATTTTATGGGTCCATTTCCCTCTTCACAAGGTTATCAATACATTCTGGTGGCAGTGGACTATGTGTCCAAGTGGGTTGAAGCCATACCATGCCAGAATGCTGATTCAAAGACCGTGGTCAAGTTTATCAAGAAGCACATCTTCACTCGCTTCGGAGTTCCACGAGCAATTATCAGTGATGGGGGATCACATTTTTGCAACCGTTCATTCGATGCCTTGTTGGCTAAGTACGGAGTACGTCATAAGGTTGCACTACCATATCACCCACAAACAAATGGACAAGCTGAAGTATCCAATCGAGAGTTGAAGTGGATTCTCCAGAAGACAGTAAACTCTTCAAGAAAGGACTGGTCTCTACGGTTAGATGACGCTCTCTGGGCCTACAGGACAGCATTCAAGACACCCATCGGGATGTCTCCTTTTAGGCTGGTATATGGGAAATCTTGCCATCTACCTGTTGAGTTGGAGCATAAGGCGTACTGGGCACTTAAGGCCCTGAACTTTGACATACATGCTGCTGGTGAGAAACGCAAATTTCAGCTTTCAGAGCTTGAAGAACTAAGAGATAAAGCTTACAACAGTGCTCGAATCTACAAGGAGCGCACCAAGAAACTCCACGATCAAATGATCAAGAAACGTGACTTCAAAGTTGGAGATTGGGTGCTCCTCTACAATTCTAGATTGAAGATCTTTCCAGGAAAGCTTAAATCTCATTGGGCAGGACCATTTAAGTGGTAGGGGTTACTTCATTTGGAGCCTACGAACTGGAAAACAAGAAGGGTGAAACCTTCAAAGTTAATGGGGCCCGTCTGAAAAGGTATACTTGTCCCGCTGATGTTTCTACTAACTTGCTTGGAGTTTCTTTTGTCCAGGTACAGCAGGATCTTTTTCCCCTGTTTCCGAGTCGGCGCCACCTAAAAAGAAGTCTCTCCCATGGCGATTGAAGCATAAGTTCCGAAAGCTGCGCAACTTAGTTCTAGGAAGTTGTGGGACCCCTTCCCACTCCTCTTCCTCTTCTAATTAATCGGACTAATGAGTCTAGCTTGAGACTATAAACCAGAGCAGCTTGGTGGGAGGCAACCCACCACTTATTTTCCAATTACAGGAAGAATTCTCTATCTTATTCCTTGAACTTATTTTCACTTTCAAGTTTTTCTGTGTGTTTCAATACTTTGTCTAATATTATATAAAAAAAAAAAAAAAAAAATGATATTAGTCTATTTGATTATTTCTTCATTAAAGAGTGGCAGCGCACAAGGCAATAACTTGAGTTCTTCTGGCTGTTAGAATATCTTTCCAGGTGCATTTTACGCGATTCTACAGCTGAACTCAAGTGTGGGGGGGACCGTGCAACACACCGTGAACGGACTCTGGGGAGTATTCTAAATCCTTTTCACTCTTTACTGTTACACATACTCCCCTCTGCATACTAGTGTTTCCCGTTGGATTGCTTGCACAATATTAATTCTTCCCAGCAATGAGGACATTGCTTCACTCTAAGTGTGGGGTGGGGTAACCTCCTTCGTAGCTTATCTTTTGTGTCTTTGAGCTCTTTTCTCTTGCATTTGTTTAAATCTGCTATGTTGCTCAACTTGGAAGGAAGCCATAGAGGAAGAATAATTGGTTAGCTGATCTTGGGGTGCAAAATTTTTAAATTTTCTGGTTTTAATTGATTAAAAATGAAGTCTATGTTCTGTGAATGCTATAATGATTGAGAATACTCACCATCTGAACCCTGTTTTTAGCCTTGAGCCTTGGAATGTCTGGATTGAAATGGTTGGAAAAAGAACAAGGCAAGGTACTCCGCTGATCCTAAGCATGCTTAATTTTAATTCTGATCCAAAGTCAGGCCTCGTCCACTTGGTTATTAAGTCCTTTGGGGTGCCTCATCACCTAGCTACCTAAGGTCCTTGTGGTCTGGGATAGTTGACCCAAAGCCGTTACATGGGTGGAGAGAAAAGTCTGTGGTGAAAGAACTTAAAAGCGCTTAAATTAAAAAAATGTGCAATCATTGTGCTAAATGAAAATATAATCTTCTCTATGGATCAAGAGTATGTGGCATTGAAAGGTATGATGGAATAAGATCTTACTTCATGCCCCTTGTCGTTCTAACGGTTTGAGAATGTAAAGGTGGATTGGCTCATTGCTAAAGGCGAGGTTCTTATGGTTTTGTTTCTCTATTATTAGCTTTGAATGACTTCTTGTTTTATGAAAAAGAAAAAAATGCCCCTGTATTGGTAAAACTAATAAACTTTCTTCTGTGTCCTTCCTTTTGAGTTGAGTTTCATTCGCTTGACTTGAACCCGTGTTTGAGAGTTTTGCTTGAGGACAAGCAAAGAGCTAAGTGTGGGGTGATTTGATAAGTGTGAAATTTATATAGTTTTATAGGTGCTTGATCATTATTTTATATAACTTTTTACGCACCTTCTCACACTTATCCTATGCTTTTTGTAACTCTTACTTTGGGTAGGAACTAATTCCAATTTATATGATAAAATCAGGAAATGATGACAGAAATGCATAGTTCTCCTCACAAGCTCTCCAACGCAACAAACGGCGAGTAAACGGACTTAGAACGAAGATTTTAGAGCCGAAATATGTTATGTCCGAGCTTGTTAATACCTTTGAAGCCCGGATCAACACTCAAAATATACTCTTCGGGTGAAAACAGCACATGGTCGGGACTTAACACTTGCCCAAGGCCCGGACCATCAAGACAATGTCTTCTCGGCTGAAATAAAAACATGGTCCGGGACTCAGCTCCATAAAAATCCCGGACCATCAAAGGAAACTGTCTCCGGGTAAAAATTCAAGGTGGTCCGGGACTTCCCATGGACCATGTCCCGGACCATCAACAAATTGTAACCTCTGTACGCGACCGCCTATATACCAGGCGGAACTTTCAGGATACAACCGCCCAAACATCATGCTGTCTTGGAGGCGGACGTGATTTTGGGACGGAATAAGAGAATGCGAGACGACCGCCTCATAAATAGGCGGACGAGAGTCAGGACCGCCTGTAAACTGGCGGTTCTCAAGGCGGACAAGCATATATCGCACCCAGAACAGAATTTGCACAGTTTCTTCTCCGATGGGCGCCGCATTCGAACTGCTACCTCATTAATGCAGACGGTCGCCCACCTTAATTTCTGCACGCGTGACTCTGCAATCAATTGCTCTGCTCCCGATGAAATCTCTGACAGCATTTTTTCCAGATCTGCATATCGACTCCACCGCCTCTACTCGCTAGCTCACTATCCCTGTCACTTCTCCGTTGTCTGTTTCCCATGTCCTCTGCCTATATAAACCCACGCTCTGCAAGCTAAAAAAAATGTCAAGCCATCCAGTCATTCACCCACGATCCAAATCGCTCCACTCCATTCACAAACCCATTCACAAAATCACCCGACACCATACTACTCCATCGCCCCCACCTTCACCTTTTCCATTTCACAAACAATTCACTTACGTACACATCCATTTACAATTCACAAATCATTCGACCACCACCACAAAACCACGCTCGACCATTCTCCATATATTATCCATCTGCCTCAATTCTATTCCGGGCTGTCAGAATAACGGAGCAGGAGTCAGCGAACAGATGATTTCTTTTACTCTTACTCTGCTCATTTATTTAACATGTCCGGCTAGATTAATTATACTCTGGGAGATGGTTATTATTAGTTTGTTTTAATTGTGCACTTTATTTTACCGGTTTAAGTTAATTATAATTTGATACAATTAATGTTATTCTCTCGCTTTTTAATAAATTACATGAGTTTATTAAATTGCTTACGAAATCTATTTTGAACTGATCCGTGAGAATAGATAGGTCATATTAATTGTTATGTCTGTGGAAAAATTTATTCTGATTGAATAAATCTAGTATTTCAGATGCAAAATTATATTCCTTTTAACTAGCCGTTTACATGTGTTTTGCCTGAGTTTAGATTAAACCTTGCATGTTCTGGTAAACGAGGTCATTAGAATTTAGGATTTAAATCTAAAGACTATAAAAGGAATTTTGCCAAATTATTCTTAATTAAACCGGTAGAATAGCATAATTAATCAAACGAGTAAAACCTGAACCCAGAGTCCGTTCTTCCATATTCACAACCACTTTTAATATTCTGTTATTTAATTATTAGCTGTTATTTAAATTCTTGTTGACTTATATAATTCACAGTTTAGAACAAAACAAAAATTCCCCCTCAATTTATAACCTTTGCTAAGTCTAGATAATTGTCACATAGTCCCACGGTTCGATACCTGGTTCCATAAACTCTACTACAATAACCAGGATTTTTGCAACCGACGGTGTTGGCTTACATTCCGTCTGAGTTTATTTCTTGTTTGCATTAGGTGCACCAGGGAGGAATTATTCCGGTAGGTAACTGGTAGTAAGTAGGTCAAATTTATCGCAGCGCACGATGACCGCAGCCTGTAAGCTACCAGGCAACACCGAATAATTGGTCGAGAGCATGCAATTGATTTATTGTAACAATATGTATAAATACTGTAAACACACAACATACAAAAAGTCTCAAATATCCAATCAACAATCCCATACAACATCTAACAAGAGTGCAACATCAAATAAGTGAGTAAGTTCTCTATTCAACCTGGGTCTTGAGATTATATTTGGTATCTCGATGCGACCTCAATCAAATATTCTCAGACGATCCACACATGGGATTGTCACTTTTCAAATCGAGTCAATATATAGTTGGGTATTTATAAACCCTGATAGATGAGTGTCAAACTCTCAATTGTATGGTCGTCAGTGTGAGCATGACTAGTCGGGTATTATTTGACCCTATTAATGAGTATTTAAACTATCAAATTGCATGACCGTCAGTATGACGCATGAATAACCGGGTATTAATTGAACTCTAATGAATGAGGTTAAAATACCAATTGCATGACGTCAATGTACACATGACTAACAAATCCCCGTATAGAAGTCAAAGACGCTGAGCCACTCCGGGCTACGGGATAATAAATTGTGGACTCCAAATCTAATACCGATACCGTCCTCCATCCAATACACTACGCGTGCCGGTACCACCGAATTTCCTCTAATCCCCCATAACCAAGTTGTAGATATGTCAAATGTAGTTCGAGTCACCGCAGTGTCAGGTGTCAAATAGGTATTCAAAGGAGGTTAGCGGGAAATTCCCGAATTCATTGTCAATAAGTACAAGCTTTCCATAACCCTCTAAGTATAACACGCAAGTATACAAGCCAAACAAATAATCAAATACGGAACAAAATAATGGTTCATTTCCATGCATTTATCTTAGGTCATTTCAATCAACAAGTAACACACAAGCCGATGTAACTGGGTAGCAAACAACTGCAATAAACCATACCGTACACCAAAGAAGGAGCTAGTCTAACTCCCGGCTGCGTCTCGACTATCATCCCGTATATCCCGATCCTATAATTTGATCAACCGAGAATGTCATTTATTTATCACATCATTACAACGGTTTCTCGTATTACGTCTCTCTCGTATACGTTTTCCCTCTTAATTAAATTCACCAACTAATATACCATGTGTATATATGTTCTCATAATCATCACCACCTCAGGCTTACCATGAACCCTTTATATTTATTGTATTATAATGTAACTCTTTCTCTTTGTTACGCTATATAGTCTCATACTTTAGGAATTCTATATAATTCTTATGAGTTGTACAACTCTAATCTCTTACTCCATTAACTAAGTCCCAATCCTTTGATTTACATTCATATTTATATATATATATATATATATCATGCTAAGAGACTTTTATTCACACAACCTTGGTGCATTAATATAGGCACACTTGCTCTATAATTGTTATTGTTAGCAATAACATTATATCAATTCTCCATTAATTCCAACTTAATAATCCAACCACCATTATATAATTCCAAACCGTTAGATCAATTGTTCCAATCCTTCAATTATATATACTTATGTGTTTGTCATAAGTTTCAGGTCGTACTTATATTCATTAATCCTCTTGACTTATAATACGATCTGATATATATTTACTTATATCCATATATAAGTATGTTCCCATAAATTAATGTTACACTACATATTTATTCGTATTAGAAAAATTCCGTATTAACTTTAAGATTCTTTTTTGTTCTAATCCTCTAACTATATACATTTACATAAATTGAATATAGATTAGAAACTTAAATTTTCTTAATTCTCTATTTTTTATCAAATTAAAAGTATATGTTCTTGCAGAGCTGAAGGTGTGAGGAGATGGAAAATGTCAGGTTATATGTATAGTTACTTATGTTATGTGCACATTCCAAGGTTAGATGTTTTGTGAAGATGCATGAACTCTTATGTATTGAGCTTGAACCCTGTTCTGTATAGCCTTTTTCTACTGCAGTTCGTGCCTTGTCAGACCAAATAAATCTACATATACATATTTGTACATATATAATATATATAGTCTCATAAGTTGCGGTGTTATCCCATTATATATATCTAAGTTCACCACATGATTAACATTAGCCTTAACACTTACAAATTAACTACCAGTTTATAAGACCATTCCTCAACATCCCTTACGTGATTCTTTAATCTCCTTCACAATTCCAAATTTAAAGGCAATTCTTGCCTACAAGTGAATGTAGCTAGGATGGCTACATGTGAAAATATTTTAGTCAAATAAAAATAAAAGAAATGGGAGGGGAGGGTAGCAACAACATCGAATCGTTTGTACTTCTATTTTTTTTTTGAATTTTTTTTTCTTTATCACAAAACTTAAAATTGTTGTAACTTTTATTATAAGTCTAAAATGAAAAAAAAATTATATCATTGTTCATCTAAATCTGAGCTCTTCAAAACAAGACCAATCATAGATATGTTTTGACAACTTTAAAAAAAAATTATTTTTACATGTATACCATGATATGTTAACGTTAGGATGTATGTACATATTTTAATGTGAGAATGTACATGTTTTAATGTGACGATGTACATGTTTTAATGTGACGATGTACATGTTCAAATGTGAGAATGTACATGTTCTTTAATGAACATCTGTACATGTTTGTATGGTCATATGTACATGTTTGTATGACCATCTGTACATGTTTTCTTCCTTATATGTACATTTTTTAATCTAAGGATGTACATATTAATGATTCGTACAGATTTATATGACAATCTACATGTTTTTAATGCGAGGATGTACATGTTTTTACGTGAGGATGTACATGTTTTAATGAACATTTGTACAGATTTGTATGACCATCTGTACAGTTTTCTTTTATGTTCTGTACACTATACATATAAAAATAATTTTTTTTAAAGTTGTCAAAATATATTCATGACTTGTCTGTTTTAAAGAGCTTGAATTTAGATGAACAATGATATAATTTTTTTCATTTTGACTTATATATAAAAGTTACAACAATTTAAAGTTTTATTAATAAAAAAGAAAAAAATTAAAAATGAAAACAAAGGGACCGGCGTGTTAAAAAAAACGACGACGAGCCCGCGCAGGAGTAGATGTAGGCAACTGGCTACATTTACTTGTAGCCAAGACTCACTCAATTTAAAACCTATTATTTAGAGTTGGCCTAATTATTTAGTTTAATTGGGGAAATTCACAATATACCCCATTTTTTCTTTCGTGAATTCACAATATACCCCTGTTGGTTTTCATAATTCAACTTTAAACATGCTTAAATGTTGTCTAAAATGATGAAACTTTACATGGACGATGCTAATATGCTATATTTTGGTCCAATCTAAAATTTGATGTTTTTTAAGCTCACATGTGACCTGTGGGACCCAATGAAAATTGTGAATTATCGTTAGTGTAGAGAATTAGGAAGTGGGTTGTTTTTTTGGAGTGGGCTGATATTTCCAGAAATGACGAGAGTAACCGGGCCGGCCCCGTTCCTTTGGGCGGGTCGACCCTATTCTTTTTTTTTCCTTTTTGAACATTACACATATAAGTCATTTCTAGCTCGTTCTATACCTGTTTTTTTTCGTGGCCGTTCGCGACACGTTGTTCCGTTTAGCGAGACAACCTTTTTATGTCTCCAATTTATACTTTAAAACATAATTGTTATTGTTATTATATTTTAATTAATTAGTATTTAATTGCTAATTGGTTGCATTTTGTCATTTTAGGCAAAACACGACGTCTTTTATTCTGATTTCTTAACCAATTTCCAACGCCTATGAAATTACCCAATAACCTCGTAAGGTATCTAAGACCTCATTTTCACTTCAAAAATATTTGTGACGATTAATTTATTTTCATTTATATTGCCTTCTAAAACCTCCACAATGTCGTTTTTAGGTTTCGTTAACGTTTTCTAACGACTTCTTAAGGTTTATTTAAATATTATATTATTCCCTTTTACTTATTTAAGGATAACTAATTCCTTAATCTCTCATTAATTAAATTTATTTAGTTAATTCATTATTAGTTAAGTAATTAATATTTGGGATATTTCAGTCAAGAAGGTGAAAAATTTAGGAGGAAAAACAACATTTAGCTGATAATCTTGTAAAACTGATGGAAGATGTATGGATCTGGTCGACCTTCTTACAAATTGTTCTTCATGAGTAACTAGAGGCAAAGGAATTTCAGGAGCATCGGGAGTTTGAGTATTATCAGTAGGATCTGTTGGGGTATCTGTAACAGTAGGCTGCTCAATGTAATTATCTTCATCATAGAAGACATACGGATGTACTGAAGGAGAAGTGGGTAGAGGTAGGCGAGTGAAGCAATGGTTGTAAAACAAGGGCTAAGTATGAAGGCAACTGTCCGTAAGCAGAATTTTTGAATGAAAGATCAATCCCGAGAAATGATAATACTTTTATCAGGTAATATGAGAACTTTGTACCCCTTTTGATAAGGTATATTCCCCAAATATATACAAGCAGTAGATCTAGAAGCAAACTTATGATCCATTTGTACTACTGTCGTAGAATAACATAGACAGCCAAAAGGTTTCAAAGAAAGATATCTAGTTTACTTCCATAAAGAAGTTCATATGGAGTCTCCATTTTGATAGCACGGGATGGCATTCTATTGATAAAAAAACATGTAAAACACATTCCTTTCAGTAGCATAAAGGAACATTACTCTTGAAGTGTAAAACTCTAGCAACTTCAAGAATAAAATGATGCTTTCGTTCCACTATTCCATCCTGTTACAGAGTATAGGAACATGTCCTCTGATGATTATCCTTTTCTCCAGATAAAGGATTTTTTTCACCACTCGACCCCATTTCAAAAGCATTATCAAATGAACTTTTTGACAAAAACATCAAACTGTTTCTTACCCAGGCTATGAATTATTTAATAACAGTAAAAAGCTTCCCCCTTCTGTTTTAAAGCTGCCCCCAAGCTCCCCTACTGTAATCATCAACAATGGTCATAAGAATCTATTCCTATCATGTTTTTTCTTCAAAAAGGTCCCAATGTATCGATATGAACAACTCGAATCTTCAAGAGGTTTTATTTCATTAGAAATAATATATAAACATGTCAATATATAATGTACCATATTTATGGTTTCTCGATTTCTAAACATCAAGTTTGTTTTCATATCATCTATACTTGTTATTCAACTTTGAACCCCTTTGTTCAAAATTTATTCACATTGTATCCTAATTTTTTAGTTCAATGGATTAGTTGTTCTTAAAAATTAAAAATAAAGAATCCGTTTTCAACTTTCAGTTATGTTAGATATGTTATAGTAATATGATAATAATCTCGTTTATCTGTAATTTGCTCCAAAAGTTACTGAATGTAAATAATAGATTTACTTAAATTAAATATGTGATTTTAATTAAAAACAAAGTATAACTTTAATAATAAATTAGTGTGGTCTTGTAATCTTATCTAAATTTTTACACGGTTAATGAGAATATATTACTAATTACAAATTATTTTAAAAATAAACAGAAAATCATAACACATATCGTTGAATGCGCTTCGGAATACAATAGAAGTTGCCAACAGCTGGTATAGATCCCAAACCAAGCCCGCACATAATTGGCTCCAGTACTATGTTTGGAAGGCCGAATCACCTACCGATGATGAACAAACAAGGATCATTACAGGGGTCAGTAGTCATTCCACTTATAATAGTTACTAATTGGAAATATTTTCAAATATGAGAGCTAAATTAAGGGTTTCGTTATTCTATGGTTACTGTATCTATATATTAATTCTACGTAGCTAGCCTTGCGTACGCGGGTCATTAATCCCGCGTAGGATGGGTAACTGATTCAAAAGAAAAAATCCATATTTTCATTTATAATTTACACCTCATTCGCTGTGATACAAACCTGTATCACCGTGACCGTCCTATCCAAAGGAGTAAGCTACCAAAAATCAAATTGTGCTTCGATTTAGAAATTTTTTTTAAAACATTAATATCATTAGTTTAATGATAATTACAAACCTAAGCACATTAAGATAAAAACAACCCACCATATCCAAGATCTATATGGCAAGAACTATCACAACAATTAAGCCCCATTGTTGATCTCAAATGTAGTTGAACAAAGCCAAGAAGCATAAAGTTTTTTAATAAGATGAAGATCATCTAAATCTAGTCGAAAACTAACTTGATTGACGAAGAAGTAAGACCATTCTAAACAATCAAAAGGATGAAAACAACTTAAACATATGAAACTAAATTTTAAGCTAATAAGAAAATAACCCAGACCAAATCCTATTCATCGAGCTTGAACGATGTCGAGACTAACAAATAAGGAGTTCTCAAAAGATAGCCAAAATGATACTAGACAAAGGGAGATAGCCAAAACCAAAGTCTAACCCAAAAAAGAAGCAACAAAGTTTTATTCGGCCTAGAGGTCCAAACCATCTCCGATCAAAGAATCAGTGGAATTTCCATCTGCAATCAGTGGGAGTTTTATACGGAAGTCTACAGTTGGCAAAAGACTGGACGGAATTCTTTCCGTATTGAAAAGGAAAGAATCGACAAAATTTTCATTAGTGAATGAATCACTCTCCCGATATATATGAAGAATTCCACAATTTTGCTACTTCCAAAATCAACACGTCAAAAAACTATCGTTCATCTCGCTCTTCTTTCCGTTTGGATCTGGCAGATTTATTCCATTCCATGTGGTTCCTTCCTGTTTCTAAAGGGTGTAGTGTACGGCCCGGTTTCTCACTCACATCAGTCTCTCTATATTTCCATTGCTACTTCTCAAGTTCAAACTTGAAAGAGAGAGAACAGAGCTCTCACCGTTGAAAGGTAAACGATGTTCTTCACTGTAACTCAAGTGTTTATACGTTCCCGTGAATCTCTATCTTCTCATCATACAATCCCACAGGCCACACCGTCTTATTCCAAAACCTTGTCGACTGCAAGCTGGAACGTGCATCCTTCTTCATCATCTTTTGCGAATTTAGGGCTTGGAGAAACGAGCAACTTCCAGTAACTTAGCATATTAGTGCGCCTATTTACTGTCTCATCAAATTCGATAAGTGAATTAGCATACAAAACTAAATCATCCAGTTGTATCCTTCTCGAATTTTGAAAAAAAAAATCACGTGCTCTGTCGTTGTTGTTCTTAAAATTTTCAAAAACTTGGCACTGTTTTGGTTGTCTAATTTTTGTTTTCTCGGAGATTGTGTTGTCCGAATCTATAGAATGATGAGATTACTTGCTTCTGACTTGGGAGAGAAAAATGGTCGACAGCAGAGCTTAATTCCTCTTGTTTATCTATTACTTACTGTGCTCATCTGATGACAAGAACTTACGGTTAGCTGTACATTTGTTGTTTGAATTATTGTTGCAGCCTTGCAGATACGTTGTGGGCGACAGCGATGGGAGCATCTCTGGTATCTAGCGTCCCAGAGCAGCAGCAGCAATTCTCAGGCCCAGTCCAAGGCTAATCCATGCTAGTCTAAAGTTAATTCCTCTTCTGCAATTTGTGCCTTATCATTGTTGTTTCAGTGTTGATAGTTATTTTGGGTTCATTATCATGATGAACATTGTAGATTGTTCCTTTTGTACTGAAGTTGTTACTTGTTGTTTATGGGTAATGAATTGTTCTCTAAAGGAAAGGGCAGGACGTGTTTATCAATTTTTTTTTTAATTTTTTTCTTAAATTTGCATTGTTTATCTGATTCTAAATACTATGTTTATTATATTAGTGTTTTGTAATTTTCCTTTTTGTTTGGTTAGTTCTTGTATTCCTAATTAACTCCACTAATTTTGTTTAGTTTATTAATATACCTCTCAAATTAGGGTATGATTACTTAAAACAAAGGTGATAATGTTGTTCTAATTTACATTAGTTTTTTTACTTTTAGATTGTTTTTTAATCAATCCTAAATTCATAATTAATCATTTTATTTAATATATAAGTCAGATCTACCAATTTTGTGTCTATTTGATTTAATCAATATGGTAATGTTGTTATATTATTATGTTACTTTTTTTACATTTAGATTAATGTTTAACAAATGTTAAATCTGTAATTAATTATTTCTTTTAATTTATAAGTTATAAATTTACCAATTTGGTGTCTATTTGCCTTAATTTAATTTGGTAATGTTGTTATATTATTTTGCAAATTTTTTTACAATTAGATTTTTGTTTTATTAATGCTAAATTCGTAATTATTTATTTCATTTAATTTATGTTGTAAATTTACCAATTTGGTGTTTGTTTGCTTTAATTATTTGACAATGTTTTAATATTATTATGTAATTTTTTTACATTTATATTATTTAATTAATGTTAAATTCGTAATTAATTATTTCATTTAGTTTATAAGTTGTATATATACTATTTTCGTTAATTTAATATGCTAATGTTGTTATATTGTTTTGTTATTTTGTTTTGACATTTAGATTGTTCTTTAATTATTAAATTCATAATTATCTATTTTATTTTATTTATAATTTGTAGATCTACCAATTTAGTGTTTATCTATCTTAATTTAATGTGGTAATGTTGTTATATTATTATACATTTTTTTTACATTGAGATTGTTGTATAATTAATGTTAAATTTATAATTAATCATGTTATTTAATTTATAAGTTTTAAATTACCGATTTGGTGTCTATTTACCTTAATTTGATGTGGTAATGTTGTTATATTATTATGCAACTTTTTACATTTAGATTGTTGTTTATTTAATGTTAAATTCATAATTATTTATTTCTTTTAAATTATAAGTTGCAAATCTACCAATTTGGTATCTATTTTCCTTAATTTAATTTGGTAATGTTGTCCAGGAATCATCAAGACAATGCAGAAGGAGGTATGTTGGGGTTCGGGTTACAGCTGTGTTTATGCCCAAAAATGTGAAAGTTTGATTCCCGGCTGCGTGTTGGGGTCGGGTTATAGCTGCGTGTTGTACCCAAAAGTGAAAAAGTTATTTTGTCCTCGCTGTGTGTTGGGACAAAGAAGATAATTAAAATAAATTGGTTAATATATTTTAGGTTTCTAAGAACCAAACATGAAATATTATATAATGATTATTTTCCTATTGGGTTATAGTTGCGTGTTGTACCCAAAAGTGAGAAAGGTTGTTTTGTCCTCGCTGTGTGTTGGGACAAAGAAGATAATTAAAATCATTTGGCTAATATATTTAGGTTTCTAAGAACCAAACATGAAATATTATATAATTATTTTCTTATTGTGTAATAATATTGTTGAAATGTGTTGTATGTTGATGCGTGTTATAATGTTAAATTTGTTTTCTAAGAGAAAATTTTTTTGCAGAGTAAAGTGGTAACTTACCTGATTCCTGATTTTATTATGACTTTTTTTTTGTGTTTGTTTGGATTTCTACCACAGGTTCTCCCTGAATATGGGATGAGACTACATATTCACTAGATTAAGTATTTACAAACAATTTATTCTTAGACTTTGTGACTTTCTTGTTAATTTAAAGATAATTATATCATTAATGGGTTTCCTTTTTATTGATAATAATGCCCCGGGTTTAGGTTTTGATTCCACTACTTACTAATTATTAAACCTGAATTGTTAAGTAATTGACATGATAAAATGTTAGAAAATCGGGGTGTTACAATGTATTTCTTGCTCATTGTTTCCGGTGACCAATATGTCATCTATATATACAATTGAGTATGTAGAAAAACCATATTTCTCCTTGACAAACATGGAGTAATCATTCAGAGATTGAGTGTAGCCTAAGACCAAGAGTGTAACACCCCTCACATTAAACGCGTAATAATCACTCTCGTAGCATAATTAAAGACGTCTCACAACGGAAGTTAAACACTCGTAATTATAAGTCGGGTGTCACATGCCATTACTCGCCTATGCGAGTAAACAAGCAGAAAGAATAATGATAAAATACGACAATAATTAACCGCAGTGATGAACGAGATATATACTACTTCATCCTAAGTTTAAACTAATAAAAAAGGTAAGTGAGCATCTAAGGTAATCCCAATACTTACATCGTACTGAATATAAACTAATTCTGATAGTGCAGTAAATAAGTAAATAACGTCGTTGACTACCCGAAGACCCGCACTCCGGCTTCATAGCTCAATTAAGTCCTGAAATGTGGGTGCCATAAAGGCTCAGCCAACTGCTGGTATGCTAAATGTGATCCTAGACCCTTTAGGCCACTTAGGTCATTTTAGCCATCTTGATTAACATGGGGTTCGTTTCATGCTGTACCGTTTACATGCTTATAACATAACTTTAAACACGGAATTAAAACACACAACAGGTATTCAAACATTCGCACATCAAGACATGCTATTACGACATTGATAATTGAACAATTAAATTCGAATCGATGGTAATGTAAGAGTTAGCTGAAGTCCAGTTAGTCTCACTTGTTTATTTCCATCACATGAAGCCCCGCTTCCACAATCTCACATAAACATACGGGTGTCATGTTAAGGACAATTCCCCGTTCAACCTCACACATTAATATTTTGGACAGTAGTCCGATGCCATCTACAGTGGGTAGATGGACTCACTTATCTACAGTGGTAGATGTCCATTAGGCCGAAGCCAGGGTATGGTGCCAACGGTAGCACACTCCGACTAACGATCGTATCCGGCTCGTTAGATAAACAAGAGTAGACCCTAAACGGGTGTTAAAACTCTAGTGATCACTATGTGCAACCTGCTGGAACGAATGCAGACCAGGATTTAGGAACATTGTTTCATTAATTAATTATCACACTCTCATAAGTTAGCGTATTTTAATTAGTCTCCTGGAGATTCAATCTCGTTATTGGAGAAAACACATTTTTATTGGATGCCCTATTGGGTCTTACACACAACCTAGAAGTCTGCTATGTGATGTTCAAAGGTCGAGTCCTCACTCTAGAGATGGTTAATACCGGGTCTCTAAACTAAGTTCCTCACTTAGTACTGTTAGGAGTATTTCCCTCTCATAAGGTGATAATTGGAGTCCCTCTCCTAATAGTTCATAACAGTTAGGTGATAATTGACATCACAAGTCCGAACGACGTACGCGCATAGTTAATAAACGCTTTGACGATTGGAAAACATAAACACATACAAGCACATGCATAACATTTGTTTATCTGACATGCAAGCACACAATTACGTCCGGAACCCAAGGAAACCCTCGGAGTTTTCAGACCACACATTCACATACCGTACACCGACGAGCAAAGCTAGCGAAACGAGCGCACGTCTATCCTCTACGTTCCCGGAGTTCGAATCCCGCAACCCGATCTACTGAGAAATGTAACTACTATCAGTATCCACGTCTTAGGATTTATAGTTTGTCGTACGGTTTAACTTACGAATACGTATTACCCAATACCGTATTTTATTCACTACGAGGAGGTTGTATTCCCAGTTGTCATGATACCCAACGCGGTTATTCGTTTTCGTATAATTACGTATATTTACATTTACGTGTATATATATATATATCATGTACGTTTATAGGTTCGTACGTACGTATATGTAATTCTCGTCGTCATTTTGTTACACGTTATGTGACGGTAATTATTTAATGGTCAACGTTATCCATTCCTCCTACGTTTATACATGCGTATACCTACATATAACATTTATACGATTTTGTATGTACTTGCATCATATTTCATGCCCCTTATCTCATAAATCTCTAGATATATTACACTTGCACACATTATATGCTAACTATACATATATATATATCTTACAAAGTCATGCGATATTTTCCATCCCATTCTAATTCCGGAATCTGTATATCCTCCCCATTTAATTTTGATTAATTACAATATCAACCCAAATATTATATTTGCTACATTTCTACCCTTATTTAATTTATAACCTAAAGTTTCCAAAACATTATCATATACCCATATATATATATATATATATATATATAGGTATATAATTCCGAACAGCACACGTATTTTCGGAAATCTCAATACTTCCCCTACATAGTTTTGATTATTTACAAGACTATCCCATATATTATACTTTTTACATTACTAACCTTATTAATTTATAATCTAAGGTTTTCAAACATTGTAATGTACACATATATACATATACATGTATTTACGTACAGTACCCCAATATTTTGTCTAGATTTATACTATCTTCCCACAACTTCCTTTTTATTACATATTATCCCTCTTTATTTCATAAACTTACAATTTAATACCTAAAACCTTATATTATACATATTAGCTTATTTAGTTTCAAAAACTCCCGTAATAATTTTTCTAAAATACTGAATAGCCCCTAGGCTGTTTTAAAATTGTTTTTCATCCCCAAACTTCGATTATTTACACAATAACCCCATAGACTTTGTAAATGTTACATTTACATAATTAAACTATATATTAAAATCCTTGATTTATTAATTCATCAAAATCAACCCATAATCTATCCAAATTTCCAAACAACCCTTTACTTTATTAAGTCTCATTTTCAACCCATAGTTTTTGGTAATTACAATATAGCCCCATAAATTTCATAATTGTTATAATTTAATACTTAAACTATATACTATAATCCTTAACAAATTAAATTATTAGAACTAGCCCAAAAATTCTTTTAATTTACGGACGGACCCCTAGGGTCTTAATATTCATATTTCAACTCTATAATTTTTTTGGTAATTACATAAACACCACAAATGGTTTTATAAATTCCATTTTTAACTTAATACTTCATTAAATTATTAAATAAATTTATTTATTTTTCTAACTTGGTCAAACATCATATGTGGTCAAGTTTGACCACTCAAATACCTCTTTGACCATTATTTACAATAATTATGAAAATACCCTTTTTATTTCTCTAGTTTATCATTTCACACTTTAATTTCATAAAATGGTATTTTATATTTTCTAAGATCTTTAAAAACATTTCTCATCAGTTTCAAATTAGTTTTAAACTCACATATTGTTCTTAATATCATTTTGACACCATGTATGATCTTTTATTTATTTGTGTACTTACAAAGTTTATTTAAATTATATTGTAACATTATATCCACTTTAAGTAACATCTAAATTCACTAATATTCACCTAAGATATTCCTAGGTGGTTATATTCACCAAAACTATATTTTTTGCACCAGAATTTTTATATAGTTCATTTAATCACTTTTAGAAATTAATAGTCAATTTTTAAGGCTCAAATAAGCATAATGAAAATAGCCTTACCATATAGCTTTGATCCTAACATAATGCTACTTATAAAAGGACATAGAAATGCCTTAACTACATATACATTCACTTACTATTTTCATACAGTTTATTCCTATTATTTTTTTTTTTCTTCATCCATAATTTATATATTGTACTTTAATAAGGCGTTAATGCTTAGTCTCACTAAATCACTAATTTCCTACACATAATTAAGGTTCAAAAATTGTATATCCACAATATACATGCTCTCGGTTTTTACATATTTTGTACACAGCATTTGTAAAATATTTTTCTTACTTGAATAATTTATGAGGTATACGTTAATAGGTCATTTGTAACAAACCTCACTATTCAAATATTTGACCCTTAATTTTCTCCATGCATTTAGGATCTAACAGCACATAAACATACATACATTTGTATAATACTCTCGGCTACACAAGTTTTCATAATTAACATTTTAAAAATATTCTTCTTTCATTAATAACTCATTAACTTGGCTTAAATAGTAATTAGCACCTAAATTCAATAACCAAATACTTAGCCATAATTTAACCCACATTTTAAGGGTTTAATTAACCCACACATCCCCACCTATTCATGGCACTCAGTTAATCCCACAACATAATTAACATTAAACGCATTTAAAAGGGTCTTAAGTGCTTTTACCTTGTTATGATCATAAGAGACTTCCCAACACTTTCAGCCACTCCAACTTGTAAAAATCCCACGGCACTATACATATCCATATTTAGGTTAGTCTTTTCTTTGTTTGTGAAATCTTTTACTTAAATACTAACATAACTATTAAGAGATGTATTAGCATTTTCCTCTTGAAGTTGATATTTCCCTTGGAATTCAGCCTCCAAGTTCACGGCAGCTAAGGATGACAGTAGTCCAAAACCGTCAGCTTATATAATAAGAATAGAGTTTGATTAGTAATCATTCTAGGTAGTTATCCTAAGGAGTTTAGCATAGGTTTTTAAATCTTAAGGAGAGATCATTACCGTGGCATTTGGAGGGATTATTCACAGCACTCTCAGCTGCCTATAACAAGAGAAATATGTTCAGGTTTGTGCAGAAAATGAGGGCTGTTAAGGCTTTGAATAGCCAAGGAGATAACCATGTCCTACCTTAGTTTAGAAGCTCTTTCAATGGAGGTTTGTGGCAGTTCCTTGAGGTGACTTCCGGCTCAGTATGGGGCTGTTCTCAGCTTCATTTGAGTGCAGAGAAAAGGAACGAAAGAAAGTGTTAAGGCTGTTGGATTTTCGGACCAGTATAACAGGGAGAAGCAACTTCAAAACAGAACCGGTATTACCTTGTTTTTGGCTTTGGAGCAGCTCTTGTATGTGTAATCATGGAGGGATTTCTTGGCACAATGAGAGGGATGGAGGCTAGCTTCAGGCGCATAAAAAAACAGGTAGATGAAGGTGTGTTTATAAAGCTGTCGCACATACATATACAAGGAGAAGGTGTGAGATGTGAGAAAAAAAACGGTAGACTGTCAAGCTTCCATGTCTGTTTACTGATGAAGCAAGCGGCTGAAATAGGGGAAGCAGAGGACTGTTTCCATTGGTGCTGTAATTACCGAGAGAAGGAGAAGAGTACGGTGGCTTTAATGCAATGACATGGAGATCTTTACATAGAGGAAATGGAGGTGAAAGCAGTGGTCTTGCTGCTGAAAAAAAAATGCTGAGATGTAACGTTGAGCTAGAAGACTTCCCCTGCTGTTTTGGAATTTTGTTGCGGTTGTACAGAGGGGAGGGAGGTGTTGTCTACCTGTTTATTGATTATGCAGCTGGGAAGGAAAACAGAAGATTGTTTCTGTTGGAAGGAGAAGGAAGGGTGTCGAGAGAATGGGTATGGGCAGAGAGAATAAAGAATGCTGGGTGAGATTTTTGTAGAGGAGAAAGTCTTCACCAAGTACTAGTTAGTCTAGTTAATTATATGTGTCTAATCTTGCTCATTTCTTTTCTTCTTTTGTCTCTGCAGCAGTCAAGTCAGAAGAGAAGCTAGAGCTTCTATTTACCGAGAAAAAAAAATGGGGCTAGCAAGAAGGAAAAGAAATGGAAGTGAGGTAAGGTACTTGTACTTTGTTGTTTAATTCAGTCTTCTAGACTTTTGGTGACTCATCTTGTGACTTCAGCCGTGATATACAGGAAGGTCATCCTAGCTGCTGTAGTTTACAGTATTCTCTGAAAAAAAAAGAGAAGGGGACAAAAAGAGAAAAAGAAGAAGAAGGAGATGGGATGTCTGAAATGAGAAGGTGGTGAGAGGAAAAGAAATGAGTATTATTTGTACTTGTGTTATTTTACTTGTTTATTGTGTTGTTATTTATTTATTTTTATTATTATTTTCTTTTTTTTTTACTTCTTCATCCGTCAAATGTAACCCGCGAGAGGGAGATTTGAATTTCTCTCCTCTTAATATTGTAATATGCTTTGTTTATATATAATTATGATTATGTGTTAATTAGTGCCTTGTGATATTGTTGTTATTTTTTTGTTTAAAATGTATGTATATATATATATATTGCGATTTATTTAAACTATATGTAACATTTAGTATGTCAAATGTAATATTAGATTTTGGAGTTAATCTCTTTAATAATGTTCTCTCTTTGATTAGAGATTTATTATATGTTTTAATGTCCATTTGGACTATATATATACCCTATTTATGGTGAGTATTATCCATTATGTGGATAATTATTCTCTTTATTAAGTTAATCCCTTAATAATTAAGATAATAATTATGTGGGGTATTTCAAAGAGAAACTCTACAGTTTAGCATATCACTATCGGCTAGCTTGTTTCAAACCATACAATCTTTTCCTTAATATGCAGACCTTATCATCTCCAGCCTGTAGATAACCTTTTGGTGGTCTCATGTAATCCTCCTCATCCAACAAACCATGCAATAATGCATTGTTGATATCAAATTGATGAACAATCCACCCCTCTTAATAGGTACAATCAGAAAATTCTCAATGTTGTCATTTTAACCACGGGAGAGAATGTTTCCTGATAATTTTGTTGAGTAAAGTCCTCAACAACCAAACAAGATTTATACCTTTCAATACTTCCATAAGCATTACGCTTGATCTTAAATGCCCATTTACTTTCTATTAGTTTCTTGTGTGTAGGAGGAGGCATAAGATCCAAGGAGGAGGCATCGGTTTAACAGGGATTTGAAATAGCAGCTTCATAAGTTTGAGATTCATTAGGAGGATCAGGAAAATAAACAGAAAAACACCTAGCAGGTGTGATATCTGTCAATGTAACACCCCAACTAATAATTGCATATTACCGTTTAAACTTCCCAGTCGTCTCCATTGAAATCGTAGCGGAATAACAAAAACTCATATGGTGTTACTGTTGTCAATCACCCACGTGACTGACAAGGCCTATTCAACTTCCTTGTTACGGTCTGACTGACTGGATAATTCCCCGAGTTAATATACAACATAAACCATAGTCCACAAACTATACCGAGTTTAATACAATTCATAAATCCGAATACATTTATGTTCTTTCTTATCTACATATGTACATAAGAGTAATACAACTACACATGTGAACCAAGTCCGAATAAATAAAAGGACTTCTACCCTATCCTACTCTCGAGCAGGTATCGTATTCGGTTGTGTACCTGTAAAATAAATGTTAGGCCCCGGAGGGCTCAACACCTTTCCTGATATGATAACGTGCAGCCTGTAAGCTACCAGGCCACACACGACTAATTGGTCGAGAGCATGCAATTGATTTATTGCAACAATATGTATAAATACTGCAAACACACAACATACAACAAGTCTCATAATATCCAATCAACAATCCAATACAACCATCAAACAAGAGTGCAACATCAAATAAGTGAGTAAGTTCTCTATTCAACCTGGGTCTCGAGATTATATTTGGTATCTCGAAAGTGACCTCAATCAACTATTCTCAGACGATCCACACAATGGGATTGTCACTTTTCAAGCCGAGTCAATATATAGTCGGGTATTTATAAACCCTGATAGACGAGTATCAAACTCTCAAATTGCATGGTCGTCAGTGTGACGCGCATGACTAGTCGGGTATTATTTGACCCTATTGAATGAGTATTTAAACTATCAAATTGCATGACCGTCAGTATGACGCATGACTAACCGGGTATTAATTGAACTCTAATGAATGAGTGTTAAACTACCATATTGCATGACCGTCAGTGTGACACATGACTAACCAAATCCCCCGTTATTAGAAGTCAAAGACGCTTAGCCAACCTCCGGGCTACGGGATAATAAATTGTGGACTCTGGATCTAATACAGATACCGTCCTCCATCCAATACACTACGCGTAGCCGGTACCACCGAATTTCCTCAAAATCCCCAATAACCAAGTTGTTAGATATGTCAAATGTTAGTTCGAGTCACCGCAGTGTCGGGTGTCGAATAGGTATTCAAAGGAGGTTAGCGGGAAATTCCCGAATCCATTGTCAATAAGTACAAGCTTTCCATAACCCTCTAGGTATAACACACAAGTATACAAGCCAAACAAATAATCAAAAACAGAACAAAATAGTGGTTCATTTCCATGCATTTATCTTAGGTCATTTCAATCAACAAGTAACACACAAGCCGATGTATCTAGGTAGCAAACAAGCTGCAATAAACCATACCGTACACCGAAGAAGGAGCTAGTCTAACACCCGGCTGTCGTCTCGACTATCATCCCGTATATCCCGATCCTATCATTGGATCAACCGAGAATGTCATTTATTTATCACACTCATTACAACGGTTTCTCGTATTACGTTTCTCTTGTATACGTTTTCCTCTTAATTAAACTTACCAACTATATATACACATGTGTATATATTTTCTCATAATTCATCACCACCTCAGGCTTACCATTGAACCCTTTATATTTAATGTATTATAATGTAACTCTCTCTTAGTGTTACGCTATATAGTCTCATACTTTAGGAATTCTATATTAATTCTTATGAGTTGTACAACTCTAATCTCTTACTCCATTAACCAAAGTCTCAATCCTTTGATTGTACATTCATATATATATATATTATTATATCATGCTAAGCGACTTTTATTCACTCAACCTTGGTGCATTAATATAGACACACTTGCTCTTATAATTGTTATTGTTAGCAATAACATTATATCAATTCTCCATTAATTCCAACTTAATAATTCAACCACCATTATATAATTCCAAACCGTTAGATCAATTGTTCCAATCCTTCAATTATATATACTTATGTGTTTTTCATAATTTTCAAGGTCATACTTATATTACATTAATCCTCTTGACTTATAATACGATCTGATATATATTTACTTATATCCATATATAAGTATGTTCCCATAAATTAATGTTACACTAACATATTCATTCGTATTAGAAAATTCCGTATTAACTTTAAGATTCTTTTTCGTTCTAATCCTTTAACTATATATACATATACATAAATTGAATATAGATTAGAAACTTAAATTTTCTTTATTCTCTACGTTTTATCAAATTGAAAGTATATGATCTAGCAGAGCTGGAGGTGTGAGGAGATGGAAAATGTCAGGTTATATGTATAGTTACTTATGTTATGTGCACATTCCAAAGTTAAATGTTTTGTGAAGATGCATGAACTCTTATGTATTGAGCTTGAACCCTGTTCTGTAGTCTTTTTCTACTGCAGTTTCGTGCCTTGTGAGACCAAATAAATATACATATACATATTTGTACATATATATATGCAGTCTCATAAGTTGCGGTGTTATCCCATTATATATATATATATCTAAGTTTTCATATGATTAACATTAGCCTTAACACTTACAAATTAATACTAGTTTATAAGACCATTCCTCAATATCCCTTACTAAGATTCTTTAATCTCCTTCACAACTTCCTAATTTAATACCTATTTATTTAGAGTTGGCCTAATTATTTTATTTAAGGGAAAATTCACAATATACCCCTTTTTTCTTTCGTAATTCACAATATACCCCTGTTGGTTTTCATAATTCAACTTTAAACATGCTTAAATGTTGTCTAAATTGATGAAACTTTACATGCACGATGCTAATATGCTATATTTTGGTCCAATATAAAATTTGAAGTTTTAAGCTCACATGTGACCTGTGGGACCCAATGAAAATTGTGACATGTTCATTGGGTCCCACATGTCACATATGAGCTTAAAAAACTTCAAATTTGATATTGGACCAAAATATAACACTTTAGCATCGTCCATGTAAAGTTTCATCAATTTTGGACAACATTTAAACATGTTTAAAGTTACGAAAACCAACAGGGGTATATTGCGAATTACAAAAGAAAAAAGGGGTATATTGTGAATTTTCCCTTATTTTAATTTCTATCCACTTCTAATTTGGGCTTAAGCCCTTTATAAAGTTTAGTCAATTGACTAGGAGCCGAATTGATAAACTTCCAATTTAACTTCACTCTGAAAATTTTGAGCCCAAGCCCTAAACATTTTCAGAAATTACAAAATTGACCCAAACTTTTCTAATTCACGTTTTTACCCCAGAATTTTCCAAATTTACATTTTTGCCCACAATTTCTCAAATTTGAAATTTAGCCCCAATTTTATTTGAAACCTAATTTGTCAGATTTCCTCAATTAGAACCCTAATTTTTCCGATTACCAGAATCCTAATTCCAAAAATTCCACCCAAATCCTACTCTTTCAAACCTAGTTTCCAATTTGAAACCCCAAATTTCTAGAACTTCCATGTTCAACATAGCAAATTTTCCTTCTAGCATTTCGAAACCCTAATTTTGATTTAGGGTTCTTAAATTTGCATAAACATACCTACAAGTACAACACAGAAAATTCCCATTGTGCATTCGAATCCCTAAATCAGTTTTAGGTTTCTTATTTTCGCATTACATCATCACTACCATTAAGTTCCAACGGTCCATTTACAGAAGGTTTGTTCACGATTTGTACAAAATTCGCAGCTATCATAACACCCCAAAATCGCACATAATAGCCAAAATTCGTACATGTTTTTCGCAAGTGTAGGAATCGGCTCCAATTGTCAAAAACAGAGGAGAACTCGGCTTCAAAACACCAAAAATCAAAGGGCAAGGGAGGGTACTTCCTATCCTAGTTTATTTAAACTCTAACTACAAATGGAACAACACAAATGAAAATAAAATGTGGAGGTCTACCTCCCCGACGTTCCAAACGGGGCTTCGATTCCGGCTCCTCTATTGGTTCCAAGAAAGGCGCCCTAGATACAGCCTCCTTCTTCACGGTTGCTTGCGGTTCCTCTAGATTCGGTCAAGGGAATAGAGTCTTGGTCTTACGAAAACGAAGAGAGGCGTAGATTGTGTAGATCCTTCTCACCAGATCCCTTGTTCGCCGTAGGGAATTGCAAGAGCAAGCGAATGGAGAACATGTATGGGGCATGTACATTCTTCAGTTTAGGGTTGAAGATTGAGAAGGAGAGAAATCGAGAAATAGAGAGGCGGAGAGTATGTTCCTTGTCTCACTTAAGGTTGCAGTCGCGTGAGTGAAGAGAAGGATAGAGAGAGGGGCGGCAGGTTAGATTGCA
The DNA here is from genome assembly GCA_023374045.1 of Limonium bicolor. Classification (NCBI taxonomy): domain Eukaryota; kingdom Viridiplantae; phylum Streptophyta; class Magnoliopsida; order Caryophyllales; family Plumbaginaceae; genus Limonium; species Limonium bicolor. Next base: position 199,614,970 of record CM041777.1, on the reverse strand, counting down.
AAATACCGTAAGATAGAAGAGAAGGAGGGGGTTGAAGTTAGGGTTACAAATTATCCTTAGTGTAGAGAATTAGGAAGTGGGTTGTTTTTTTGGGTGGGCTGATATTTCCGGAAATGACGAGAGTAACTAGGCCGACCCAGTTCCTTTGGGCGGGTCGGCCCTATTCTTTTTTTTTCCTTTTTGAACGTTACACATATAAGTCATTTCTAGCTCGTTCTATACCCGTTTTCATGCCGTTCGCGACACGTTGTTCCGTTTAGCGAGACAGACCTTTTTATGTCTCCAAATTTATACTATCAAACAATAATTGTTATTGTTTTTATATTTTAATTATTATTTAATTGCTAATTGTTTGTGTTGTCATTTTAGGCGAAAACATGACGTCTTTTATTCTGATTTCTTAACCAATTTTCCAACGCCTATGAAATTACCCAAATAACCTCGTAAGGTATCTAAGACCTCGTTTTCACTTCAAAAATATTTGTGACACGTTTTCATTGTGAAAACGATTAATTTTATTTTCATTTATATTGCCCTTCTAAAACCTCCCCAATGTCATTTTAGGGTTCGTTAACGTTTTCTAACGACTTCTTAAGGTTTATTTAAATATTATATTATTCCCTTTTACTTATTTAAGGATAATTAATTCCTTAATCTCTCATTATTTACTTTTATTTAGTTAATTCATTATTAGTTAAGTAATTAATATTTGGGATATTTCAGTCAAGGTGGTGAAAAATTCAAGAGGAAAAACAACATTTAGCTGATAATCTTGTAAATGTGGTGGAAGATGTATGGATTTGGTCGACCTTCTACAAATTGTTCTTCATGAGTAACTGGAGGCAAAGGAATTTCAGGTGCATCGGAAGTTTGAGTATTATCAGTAGGATCTGATGGGGTATCTGTAACAGTAGGCTGCTCAATGTAATTATCTTCATCATAGAAGACATAAGGATGTACTGAAGGAGAAGTGGGGGTAGAGGTAGGCGAGTGAAGCAATGGTTGTAAATCAAGGGCTAAGTCTGAAGGCAACTGTCCGTAAGGCAGAATTTTGAATGAAAGATCACATCCCGAGAAATGAATACTTTTATCCGGTAATCTGAGAACTTTATACCCCTTTTGATTAGGTACCTTCCCCAAATATATACAGGCAGTAGATCAAGGAGAAACTTATGATCCATTTGTACTACTGCCGTAGAATAACATAGACAGCGTAAAGGTTTCAAAGAAAGATAATCTGGTTTACTTCCACAAAGAAGTTCATATGGAGTCTCCATTTTGATAGCATGGGATGGCATTCTATTGATAAAAAAACAACATGTAAACACATTCTCCTCAGTAGCATAAAGGAACATTACTCTTGAGTGTAAAACTCTAGCAACTTCAAGAATAAAATGATGCTTTCGTTCCACTATTCCATCCTGTTATAAGTATAGGAACATGTCCTATGATGAATTATCCTTTTCTAGATAAAAGGTTTTGCCTTCACTGCTCAACCCCATTTCAAAAGCATTATCAGAATGAATCTTTTTGACAAAAACATCAAATTATTTCTTAACCCAGGCTATGAATTATTTAATAACAGTAAAAGCTTCCCTCTTCTGCTTTAAAAGCTGCACCCAAGCTCCCTGCTATAATCATCAACAATGGTAATAAAGAATTTGTTCCCATCACGTGTTGTCTCTCGAAAAGGTCCTAATGTATCAATATGAATCAGCTCAAAATTCAAGAGGTTTTTTGTAACACCCCAACCGCTAATCCTATCATTATCCTCTAATCGTCTCCATAATTACTCTATTCGCAGCGGAATTCCTACATACTCCCGGCGGGTAAAACAACACCGTTAGCCACCCAATGACTAGCAAGGTTATGCTACTTACTGTAACGGTCTGATGAATAGAATATACCGAGAAATGACAAATACTTCCATTACATTCCCAACATTTACTTACATTCTTGGATTACCGAGTATACAATTCATATCAAATTACATCCCATTCTTATAAGCCTAATCAAAAGCTATGAGTTTATACCACTACTCTTTCCTACCAAGTTCACAATCACAAAATATCCAAAAGGGTGTACCACATGGTACACCGGCTACTAAAAAAGGCTTTAAGCCGTGTACAACTCGGTACACCATTTCCAATCTACTAACTACACCAAAAAGCATTCATCTTGGTCTTAATTCGACCATCAATCTTCACGGGTACCTGGAAGAAATAAAAACAGTGCCCCAAGGGGCTCAGCAAAAGCTGCATATGAAATTTGCATACCCCGCGTGCTAACGGGGGTACGCCGACTACTTGGTCGCATACATGGAGTCATTTTATTTATACATGCATACATGCTATAATGAACAATAATACATTCATACCATAGTGTATACATACACACAATCCGATACATACAAAGGAAGACAATTACAAGTCAACCATACATACTTACCAAGGCACTGAGATGCACTTCTCAAGCTCATACTTAGTTACTTACTCATCCGGGTTAATTGGATGTACTTTACTCTTTTACGCGAGATCCTTGACTTACACCAGTCATGATCTTTACTTGGCCAACTGATCTTCTTACTTTTTTACTCAAGTCAAGTCGGTATGACCTCTGGGCAGGGACTACGATATCCCACCATCGGGCTTTAGGGTGGCTTACTTCCTAGGGTTGCTACCCATTTAAGGGGCTTGGACCACAAGAAAGAATAGGCCAGAACTCAGAAACAACCTCTCGTATTTCCTCATTCTCACGCGTGGCCGAAGCTATATCGGGCTTCTCACATTACTCCAATTTACCAATTTACTCAAGGTTAGAAGGGTTACTTAGTTAGGAGTTAGTGAGAATCATTCTTTCCATACTACTTGGTTAATACACTTCACACCAAGGCAATCAAACACTTCATTCATAATCATACATTTCATGAATTATACAAACTATGAGTTCAAATACCATCCAGCAAGAAACAATACACTACCAGCACGAGAAAGTGCAATAAACCCGATTCGTGCATTTTATCTTATTTAGGTGATCACACATAACAAACAAACACACAAATCAGGTAACCACGGTAGCATACGGGGCATGAGAAAATCATACCGTTCACCGTCGTCCTTGGACTCACCAACTCTCCTTCGGTGTTTAACTATTCGAATCATATCACATACATAGAGTCGGGCAGTTAATTGTCTATAATTAACCTCACTCATCTTATCTTTAAGTTTTCCCCGACCACAGTTACTAACTCGTGAAATTCAAACTCATTCACTTATGTCACTTAAAATTACTTTCTAAGCTTGTTTATACCCTTAATAACCATTAAACATCATTAATCAAGTCTTAATTACCTTATAATATCATTACCCACCAAGTCCCTATCTTAAAATGGCTTTAAAACAGTTTCTGTGAAGAATTAGAGTGGTTCGGGTTTGTGTCCGGGGTTACAAACCCGGACCAAAGCCTTTGGAAACTCTCAGGTATGATTTTTGAGTGGTCCGGGTTTGTGTACCGATTCACAAACCCGGACCAATGTACGGACTGAGTTTCTGACAACATTTTAGGGTGGTCCGAGTTTGTGTACCGGATTATAAACCCGGACCACTCCATCTGTATACCTTACTACCATGTTTTGTGCTTGGTTCGGGTTTCTGTACCGGTTTGTAAACTCGGACCAAGTGCAGAAATGTGAAATTTACTTGTTTTGATTCTATTTCAACTTCAATCTTCTACCAACTCTTTCCCCAATCTTCCTACATGAAATCTAGCATATTTAACACTGATTAGACACTTTAAACTACCCTAATTCAATCATTATACTCATCACTCAACCACTGATAACTTTACCCATTTCCACTGTCTGTTTTCTTCCTTAAGTTGCTGCTACAGATTTTTCTTTCCTTCTTCCCACTAGCTTAATGGTTCCTCATCTAGCACTACCTAGTTAAGCAACTTACATTACTTCATTTTTCGTTCTACTTAACTACACAACTTCCTCCTAATACAAACCAAGGTGATAACTACTCACTTTCATCTCTGAACATACCTATGTTCTTTTCTCTCAACCAACACCCAAGTCCCTTAGTGCCTAGACAAAATTTACAGAGTTTCCCTACATTTCTAAGCATTCTCACCACATTATTTTGCTCATTCAACACAGTTTTACATCCCTGTTCAATATATATACATCATTCACCCAAAATCCTAAACACTTACCACACACTTAATTCCCATGCTTAGCATTTTATTCACTTGATTCAAAAGCTTCTAATTATCAATATAATCAATACTAATGTGCTCCATTTTCTTTCCTACCATTACAGTAGCATTACACTATATTAAGGCAATGTAATTATCATACCCAAACCTTAAAATCTGTACAAAGGTAATTTCATTACCTTAAGTTTTCTTGGTTCCTTTTTCCTTTCTCTCCTTCTTCCTTTCGTGTTCCTACTTCCTTCTTTGTTCTTGTTTTCTTGTTCCTTGATTTCAAACTGGCCAAGCTACAGCCACATTCCAAGCAATACACACACAAGCTAGTAAAATTTCTAACTTAGGAATCAAACCCTAACTTATGAGAAAATACTTAAAACTCTAAGGAGGTATTACCTTGAACTTCTAGATGAAGTTTTGGGTAGGAAAATGGCCAAGCTCAGTTTTGAAATGCCAAAACCGGCTGAACAAGGAACAATGGGGTTCAAACGTGGGTTTTTGATTTTACAAAGGAAAAGCTGGAAAAGAGCTCTGAGTCCTTTTCTTACCTTAGAACAACAAGAAGAAGATGGAGCTCCAAATGGTCACCTTCAAGCTCCTAGAAGAGTTACACCCATGGAAAACGATCTCCAAGACAAAGGGAATTCAACGGTATATTTTTTGTAGAATTTGGAGATGATTTGGGCTTTCAAAAATGGAAGAGAAGTGAGCTGCTGTGAGGGATTTCTAAATCGCCATTACAAAGAGAGGGAGGAACAAGAAGGGTGTCTGGAGCAGAGAAAATCGTGAGAGTAGAGAGGAGTGGGAGGAGAGAGAATTCTAAAAGTGCTTTTACTTTTATGAATTTGTCTTTTTGTGTATAAGGATGAGTAAAGAAGGGAGGGGAGGCTGAGTGAAATCTGCCCACACACATACACACACAAGTTTCAGATTTTTAATTACCAATGGAGAGACTATTTTTCTCTTATTACAATTTACACCCCACAAGTTTCTAGTTTTACACTATTCACTCACCGGAACCCGTTTTCCGGAATCTCGTTTAATTAAGTTAATGGCTCTAGACCTTCAATAATGTTAATTATAGGTATTTGATTGACTAAAATTATTACGGGTCTATTTAACCCGCTTAAAGTTGCGTTTTCCCAGTTTCCTAGAAAAACGCGCTTTAAGGTTCGTTTGTGTTTTTAATCGTTTTGTGGATCCGTTTTCTTCGGGAATTGTTCCCACGTGCTTATTTAGGCATAATTAAGCTTCTAAAATCCTTATTAGCCTAATTAATAACTATTTTTAATTCCGGAATATTTCATTTTTATTTCATTAGAAATAATATAATAAAACAATGTCAATATAATGTACCATATTTATTGGTTTATCGATTTCTAAACATCAAGTTTGTTTTCATATCATCTATACTTGTTATTCAACTTTTGAACCCCTTTGTTCAAAATTTATTCACATTGTATCCTAATTTTTTAGTTCAAATTGGATACTAGTTGTTCTTAGAAAATTAAAAATAAAGAATCCGTTTTCAACTTTCAAGTTATGTTAAGATATGTTATAGTAATAATAGATTAATCTCGTTTATCTTGTAGATTTGCTCCAAATATTTACTGAATGTAATAATAGATTTACTTAAATTAAAAATATGTTATTTTTAATTTAAAAACCAAAGTATATAACTTTAAATAATAAATTAGTTTTGTTCTTGTAAATTTTATCTAGAATTTTACACGGTTACATTAATAATAGATTTAACTAATTACAAATTTATTTTAAAAATAAAAACAGAAAATTCATAACACATCATCGTGTGAATGCGCTTCGGAATACAATAGAAGTTGCCAACAGCTGGTATAGATCCCAAACCAAGCCCGCACATAATTGGCTCCAGTACTATGTTTGGAAGGCCGAATCACCTACCGATGAACAAACAAGGATCATTACAGGGGTCAGTAGTCATTCCACTTATAATTTACTAATTGGAAATATTTTCAAATATGAGAGCTAAATTAAGGGTTTCGTTATTCTATGGTTACTGTATCTATATATTAACTTCTACGTAGCTAGCCTTGCGTATGCGGGTCATTAATACCGCGTAGGATGGGTAACTGATTCAAGAAGGAAAGAATCCAGTATTTTTCATTTATAATTTACACCTCATTCGCTGTGATACAAACCTGTATCACCGTGACCGTCCTATCCAAAGGAGTAAGCTAGCCAAAAATCAAATTGTGCTTCGATTTGAGAATTTTTTTTTAAAACATTAATATCATTAGTTTAATGATAATTACAAACCTAAGCACACTAATGAAATACCCCAAACCTTGATATGTGGTTTAAATATCAAATTATGGTATGTAAAGGCTAAAAAGTGCCTTAGTAACATCATGAACAATTTAACCATAAAAATGCAATAAAGCATTAAGACACAGTTTGAGCAAAAACATGCTCTAAGCTATGAGTGAACTTGGTTAGGACCCAAGAGCCTACCAAGACTTGATAACATTTAATTATGATTTAATAAGGCTAAAAAGTCCTTAGGAAACTTTGGTAGACAATGAAACCAAACAAAACACAAGGTAATACCTTAAAGTCAATATGAGCAAAAATGTGCTCAAGCTTGGGATAAATGTGAATAAGGCCTAATGGTCATACCCATACCTTATTTATATGTTAATGAACATATTAAATCAATTACTAAAGAAAACCAAGCTTGAAAACAAGTTAAAACACAAAATGTGCTTTAAGGAGTCTTAAAGCACGTTTTTGAAAAATTGTCTTGTAAATGAGTTTTGAATGGCTAAATGTCCATCATTACTCTTTAATTAACATGTGTACTATATAGTATCACATTTGGGTGGCCATATAGTGGGAAATCAAAAATTTCACTTCTATGTGCCTTGTATTTGTGAATAGTAATTTTTACAAGCTAGTATATAACATATGTTATGTTAAGTGATTAAATTGACAAACAAAGACTAAAATACCCTTGTTATATTAAAGGGGGCCGGTTTTTTAGTGAGAGTCACCAAGTATGTTAACTTGTTAAGTAAATAAATGTGACTCATAGTTACTATTTGCTTTAAGACTTAAATATCTTCAAAATAAGTTCTATCTTCATTCTCCCTTCCTTTCCTTCATTCCCACGGTTCCACACTCTCTTCTTCCTCTCTTCTTCTTGTTCTCTCTCGGTGATACATAATACAACCATGGGAGTCCATCTTTGACCACATGTAAAACCTAGCTCACTTAACCAATCAAAACAAACACCACCATTCTCTTAGTTAAGCCAAGCTCTACAATCTTGTCCTTTCAAAACTTCAAAACCTCCATTTCGGTGCCAAGAGAAACCACCATGGGAGGAGCTTGAGCTCACCTTTTTACATATTCATGTTCTCCTTTGCTTCAAGGTAAGGAAACCCAAAGAAAATCCATGTTTCCTCCATGTTTTCATGTTGTCCGAAAATTCACCTCACAATGGTGTATTTATCTTGCTTGTTTTAGCTTCATTTGAATCTTCCAAGGGCTAGGAGGAGTCCTCTCTTGATACTTGTTCAAGTTCTCTTCCAATTCCAAGGTAAAACAATTACCTTAATGTGTTAAAACAATATGTGTAACTAGGGTTTACAATGAGGTGAAGCATAATGCTTGAATACTCATTCATTGTTTGTATAATGTTTAATAGTTGAAAAGGAACCAAATGCCTTACCGGTTTTACAAGGAATCAAGAAAGAAATTTGTGAGGAAAAAGAGGTAAACAAACTATCTCAATGTAGTTTAAATGCCTTAGGAAAATGAGCTTGATTTGCTTGATAAAATACCTAAGGAGCCAATGGTGATGACCTAGTAAAGTGTTCTCAAGGAGACTAGTAAAAGAACATATGTTTTGGTGCATGTTTGCAGGTCAAAGGCATTATTATGTGGGAATTCAGTGTTTAAGGTTATGCAATTTAAGGGCCTAAGAGCCATGTTATTTAAGGGCCTAAGTGCCAAGCAATTTAAGTTATGCACTATATTGTGATGTAGTGCAAAGTGTGTGAAGTTTGTGTATAAATGTGTTTGATGGATTTTAGGTATTCTCGAATGAAATAAGGTAAAAACCTAAGTGTTTGGATGTGAGTAAATACAAGAGGAGCTATGGCCAAATTTGGAAAAATGTGTAAGAAGTTCTAAGTGTTTTAAGTGAGTTTTGGTGAACTAGGAAGTGTTATAGGTGAATAAATGTTTACTTGAGAAGAAAACATGTGTTAAGGTGATTTAGAGTGATGCAAGGATTTAGGTGTTATATTGGAAGTTCTAGGAATTCAATGTGTGTTTGTGAATGTATTAAAGTCTTGGAGGAGTTGTTTTAGGTTTAGGTAAGGTTGGTGTTCAAGGAACAATGATGTTTAGGTATGATGTAAAAAGGAGATTTAGTTAGTAAGAAAATAATGCTTAAGAGATGATGTTAAGATGAAAGAAAGTGTTTTGGGATAGTAGTTATAATAGGTGAGAAACACCATTTAGGAACCTAGTACAAATGTTGAAAGTGTTAAGGAATTTTTACAAGGAAATAAGTAAGGCTTAAGGAGTTAGGAAATGAGTTTTCATGGATGTTGTATGTGGATATAAGGTACCCAAATGTTGTTAGGAAGCATTAAGAGGCCTTAGGTGAGGTTTGGTGAAGATTGGCAAAGTTTGGGTAAGTATAGAAGGCGACCGACCCAGGGGCCGACCCAGTTTTTGGGTCGGTCGAGCCTCTGTTAGATGTTTGGAAGTGTTCGGTAATGGTCCGACCCAAAAGGGTGGGTCGGACATGGGTCGGTCGGTCGAGTTTCAAAGGTGGAAAAATGTTCGCACATGGACCGACCCAGAATGGTGGGTCGGACGTGGGTCGGACGGGCATGTTAATAAGGAAGTAAAAAGGGTCCTGTAATGGACCGACCCTGTGGGTCGGTCGGTGGGTCGGTCGGACCAAAAACATTGTTTAAGGTTATGAAATGATATGTGATGATGGGGATTGGTAGTAAAGATGTTATAAGGATGTTGAGGACATGTTAGGTGAGTTTTAGTAACAATAAAATGGGCTAAAAGTTGTATTAAAATGTGAGAGTAAAACAAGTTAAAAATGTTAAGAGTATTAAGTTAACGGGGAAAAATTAAGCATTGACATTAGATAATCAAGCAAACCCCGATGTTAATAAAAGCACATGTGATGTTAACAGTTGTTCGAGAATTGCTCGAGTACATAAATGGACAGGATGTGGACTCCGGTGACAGGTATGGTTTTCTTGCAACCTGTGTCCTACCGGATTACACCGGCTTGTATGCCAATGTGTTTTCTGTATGTTTGCCACGTTATGATATAAATCATGAAACGAGTTTACAGTCATTATTGTTATTGTATGTTTACGTGCCGATACCGGTAACCTCTAATGCGCTTGAAGGGCTAGTTACCACTATTAGGTAAACGTAAGAGAACGGTATCCGGTAATAACGTTTCCGACTTAAGGAACGTTCTAACCACGGCTATGCGTGAGTTGGTTATGTGATGTTGTGGTGTGATGTTGTATGGGAATGTATGACCCTCTCTTCCCTTGTGTGTGTCTAACAAGACTTAACCCAATGTTGTGTTTGTTTAATAAAGTTCAAAGTTGAACTTCTAATAAGTGCTAACGGGGGGAGTGAGGAGTCCGGTCTGTTCCGGCCACGCGTGTGAGTATGGGGGTCGTTGTCATAGCAGGTTCGATCCTCTCTGTATGTTATGGTTTTTTCCAATTTGGTTCCCAACCTTCCCTTTAGCTTAACCAAGGCTATTACTGACTCACGTCGGGCCACAGGGGCATACTATTGTTATGTTTGTTTCGGTGTGCTTGGATCACTATATCCGGGGCACCTTGTGTTAAGTTAACCGTTCATTTAACGAAACGGTAACGAGTTATGTAACGAGCTTATCATGAGACTGGCAACATTCTCTAGGCTCACCAGTGTGTAAACAATGTTTGGGTCGGTTCCTAAGAGAACCATTCCGTTGGTTATGTGTTTTGTTGTGATGCAATATTATTGCGGTGTTATGATGTGCACATGGAAACGTGCAAAGTGTTGTTAAGTGTTGTTATGTAGTGTATGTTATATGTTGTAAAATGTGAAGGTGTGGATCATGGATATGATTCCCAGGTTGTGATAAGAGACGTTTAAGGATAACCCGATTAAGGGTAAGTGTCGTCATTAAGGAAGTAGCTCCATTAGAGGAGGAACACTCTAGGGGTAATGAATACCAAGAGTGACTTATTAAGTAAGGATATATTATCCGTTGTTGAGCCCATTGCGGCGAAATGTTTATGTGATGTGTGTTTACTGTTACATGCATGATTTAAATATAATCAACCGCATGTTAAGACGACAATTAGTTGTGCGTGGCCCGGTAGCATGTGGGCTGCGGGATTACCATACCAGCAAAGGTGCTGAGCCCCTTGGGGCCACCCTTTCTCTCTTTTCCTATTTCAGGTACGAAGTGCTGGAAGCCGTTCGAGAGTAGGACGGGTAGTCGTCGTACATGGGTAATCGTTTAAGTATATATACAGTAGGTGTAGTAAGACCGATATTGTTGTCGGCACCAGTTAAATACTCGGTATAGTTGATAAGGTGGATGTTGTTGTTGTTGTTAATGGAAAGGGATAACAATGTATAGTTGCTCGGGAATTTAGCCCATCAGACCGGTACAATGTATATGGATTAGCCTTGTTAGCCACGTGGTGGCTAACGGCGTGTAAACACCAACAAGTTAAGTAATGTGATGAGGTTGTTCTTCCGCTGCAGTTTGTTATAAGTATGTTAATGTTGGAAGATAAAAACAACCCACCATATCCAAGATCTATAGGGCAAGAACTATCACAACATTAAGCCCCATGGGTGATCTCAAATGTAGTTGAACAAAGCCAAGAAGTATAAAGCTTTTGAATAAGATGAAGATCATCTAAATCTAGTCGAAAACTAACTAGATTGACGAAGAAGCAAATAAGGCCATTCTAAACAATCAAAAGGACGAAAACAACTTAGGCCCATTCTTTTGCATAGCTGATAATCTAGCTGATGTCAGTTGTCAGCTGAAAATTAGAAAAAGTAGAGGGAAGAATAATTGATATGACAATTGATGTATGTGACATACAAAGACAATAAACTAGCTAATCAAATAAACTCGGTGCAAAAGAATGGAGCCTTAACATATGAAACTAAATTTTAAGCTAATAAGAAAATAACCCGGACCAAATCCTATTCATCGAGCTTGAATGATGTCGAGACTAACAAAGGGAGATAGCCAAAACCAAAGTCTAACCCAAAAAAGAAGCAACAAAGTTTTATTCGGCCTAGTGGTCCAAACCATCTCCGATCAAAGAATCAGTGGAATTTCCATCTGCAATCAGTGGGTGTTTTATACGGAAGTCTACAGTTGGCAAAAGACTGGACGAAATTCTTTTCGTATTGAAAAGGAAAGATCGAGAAAATTTTCATTAGTGAATCACTCCCCTCCCCATATAATATGAAATTCCGCAATTTTGCAATTTCCAAAATCAACGGTCAAAAATCTATCGTTCATCTCGCTCTTCTTTCCGTTTGGATCCGGCAGATTTTTCCATGCGGTTCCTTCCTATTTCTAAAGGGTGTACGCCCCGGGATTTCTCACTCACATCAGTCTCTCTCTACTTCCATTTGCTACTTCTCAAGTTCAAAAACTTGAAAGAGAGAGAACAGAGCTCTCACCGTTGAAAGGTAAACGATGTTCTCCACTGCAACACAAGTGTTTATACGTTCCCGTGAATCTCTATCTTCTCATCATACAATCCCACAGGCCACACCGTCTTACTCCAAAACCTTGTCGACTGCAAGCTGGAACGTGCATCCTTCATCATCTTTTGCGAATTTAGGGCTTGGAGAAACTAGCAACTTCCAGTAGCATATTAGCGCCTATTTACTGTCTCATCAAATTCGGTAAGTGAATTAGCATACAAAACTAAATGTCATCCAGTTGTATTTATTCTCGAATTTTGAAAAAATCACGTGCTCTGTCGTTGTTGTTCTTAAAATTTTCAAAGAACTTGGCACTGTTTTGGTTGTCTAATTTTGTTTTCTCGGAGTTTGTGTTGTCCGATTCTATAGAATGGATGAGATTACTTGCTGCTGATTTGGGAGAAGAAAAATGGTCGACAGCAGAGCTTAATTCCTCTTGTTTATCTATTACTTACTTTGGTCATCTGATGATAAGAACTTACGGTTAAACTGTACATTTGTTGTTTGAATTAATTGTTGCAGCCTTGCAGATACGTTATGGGCGACAGCAATGGGAGCATCTCTGGTATCTAGCATCCCAGAGCAGCAGCAATTCTCAGGCCCAGTCTAAGGCTAATCCATGCTAGTCTAAAGTTAATTCCTCTTCTGCAATGTGCATTCATTCTATTATTGCAAGGCCTTCTCACCTGTGATATATCATTGTTGTTTCAGTGTTGATAGTTATTTTGGGTTCATTATCATGACGAACATTGTAGATGTTCCTTTTCTACTGAAGTTGTTACTTGTTGTTTATGGGTACTGAATTGTTCTCTAAAAGGAAAGGGCAGGACGTGTTTAATTTATCTAATTTTTTTCTTAAATTTGCATTGTTTATCTAATTCTAATTACTATGTTTATTATATTAGTGTTTTGTAATTTTACTTTTTGTTTAGTTAGTTCTTGTATTCCTAATTAAATCCACTAATTTTGTTTAGTTTATTAAAAGACCTCTCAAATTAGGGTATGATTACTTAAAACAAAGGTGATAATGTTGTTCTAATTTTACATTAGTTTTATGACTTTTAGATTATTTTTAATCAATCCTAAATTCTAATTAATTATTTTATTTAATATAAGTCAGATCTACCAATTTTGTGTCTATTCAATTTAATCAAATATGGGAATGTTGTTAATTATTGTGTTAGTTTTTTTACATTTAGATTAATGTTAAATCTGTAATTAAATATTTCATTTAATTTATAAGTTATAAATTTACCAATTTGGTGTCTATTTGCCTTAATTTAATTTGGTAATGTTGTTATATTTTTTGCATTTTTTTTACAATTAGATTTTTGTTTAATTAATGCTAAATTCGTAATTATTTATTTAATTTAGTTTATAAGTTGTAAATTTACCAATTTGGTGTTTGTTTGCTTTAATTTATTTTGGCCATGTTTTAATATTATTATGCAATTTTTTTTACATTTAGATTGTTTAATTAATGTTAAATTTGTAATTAATTTTTTCATTTAATTTATAAGTTGTATATCTAATTTAATATGCTAATGTTATTATATTGTTTTGTTATTTTTTTACATTTAAATTGTTCTTTAATTAATCATAAGTTCATAATTATCTATTTTATTTTATTTATAATTTGTAGATCTACCAATTTAGTGTCTATCTGTCTTAATTAATGTGGTAATGTTGTCATATTATTATACATTTTTTACATTGAGATTGTTGTTTAATTAATGTTAAATTCGTAATTAATTATGTTATTTAATTTATAAGTTTTAAATTTACCAATTTAGTGTCTATTTGCCTTAATTTGATGAGGTAATGTTGTTATATTATTATGCAACTTTTTACATTAAGATTGTTGTTTATTTAATGTTAAATTCATAATTATTTATTTCTTTCAAATTATAAGTTGCAAATCTACCAATTTGGTATCAATTTTCCTTAATTTAATTTGGTAATGTTGTCTAGGAAACATCAAGACAATGCTGGAGGAGGTATGTTGGGGGTCGGGTTACAGCTGCGTGTTGTGCCCAAAAGTGTGAAAGTTGGATTCCCGGCTACGTGTTGGGGTCCGGGTTATAGTTGCGTGTTGTACCCAAAAGTGAGAAAGATTGTTTTGTCCACGTTGTTGGGACAAGGAAGATAATTAAAATAAATTGGCTAATATATTCTTGGGTTTCTAAGAACCGAACCTGAAATATTATAAAGTATTATTTTACTATTGTGTGATAATATTGTTGAAATGTGTTGTATGTTGATGCATGTTAAAAAAAAAATTCAAGGAGAAAATATATTTACGGAGTGAAGTGGTAACTTACTCGATTTCCTTATTTTATTGTAGTTTTTTCTGTGTTTGTTTGTATTTCTGCCACAGTACGACTTCACTAGTTTAAGTATTTATAAACATTTTATTCTTAGACTTTGCGACTTTCTTGTCAATTCTAAAATAATTATATCATTAATGGATTTCTTTTTCATTGATAATAATAGTTTGGTAATTCAGTTAATTGTTTAGGTCTTAGCACTCGTTTAGTTGCGGGTGTAGCAATAATGTCCTGGGTTTAGGTTTTGATTACTAATTATTAAACCTGAATTGTTAAGTAATTGACATAATAAAATGTTAGAAAATCCGGGGTGTTACACTGTATTTCTTGCTCATTGTTTCCAGTGACCAATATGTCATCTACATATACAATTGAGTAGGTTGAAGAACCATATTTCTCCTTGACAAACATGGAATAATCATTTAGAGATTGAGTGTAGCCTAAGATGAAGAGAAACTCTGCAGTTTAGCATATCACTATCGGCTAGCTTGTTTCAAACCATATAAGCTTTTCCTTAATATACAGACCTTATCATCTCCAGCCTGTAGATAACCTTTTCGTGGTCTCTTGTAAACCTCTTCATCCAACAAACCATGCAAAAATGCATTGTTGATATCAAATTGATGAACAATCCACCCTTCTTAATAGCAACAATCAGAAAAGCTCTCACTGTTGTCATTTTAACCACAAGAGAGAATGTTTCCTGATAATCAAAACCCTCTTGTTGAGTAAAGCCCTAAGCAACCAAACAAGCTTTATACCTTTCAATACTTCCATAAGCATTAAGCTTGATCTTAAATACCCATTTACTTCCTATTGGTTTTCTTGTGTGTAGGAGGAGACACAAGATCCTAGGAGGAGGCATCCGTCCAACAGGGATTTGAAATAGTAGCTTCATAAGTTTGAGGTTCATTAGGAGGATCAGGAAGATAAACAGAAAAACACCTAGCAGGTGTGATATCTGTCAAGATATTAAAAATTTTTGAAGGAAAAAACAATGAAGAGGGGAAAAATGGGAGCAAAATCCTAAAAAGAACGAGGAAAGGCTGAGGAGCAATAATGAGGGCTGCTCATAATCGCGCGGCGCAGAGCAAAGCGTAAAGAATGACCAATCACCTGTGACCGGTCAGGAAGTACAAAGTAAAAAGAAATAGCGACCGGTCGCATGTGACTGGTCAGGATATACAAAGCAAATATAAAGTAACGATCGTCGCCTGTGACCGGTCAGGATGTATAAAACAACTGTAAAGTAACAACCGGTCACCTATGACCGCTCAAGATAAACGGAGAAAGTGCAAATAGCGACCGGCGCCTATGACCGGTAAAAGAAAGCAAGGAAAAGGACATAGGGACGACCGGTCACCGATGACCAATCGACAAACAAGAGGTAGAATGTAAAATAGCGACCGGGCGCCTGTGCCCGGCCAGGCAACAAACAGAGATATAGACAATAGGAGTTACACTTAAATATCTAAGAGTGCCAACCTGGCAATTAGAGATACAGACAGGCTGGCAACCCCAGGGACCGTAAGAAAACACTATAAATAGGGGTTCACCCCCATGAAATAAGCACACAATTAACACAGAACAATTCACTCTCTTCTCTACCACTTCCCCTCTGCAGCAAAGAACTTTCTCTAAGTGCGATTTTCTTGGTAACCAGGTAATTCGACGAACCACTCTGATGAGCGACGAAATGTGAATCAACATAGGATTAGCAGTTGGATCATTATGGAACACGACCTTTTTCACTTGGCGCCGTCTGTGGGAAACGAAAACTCAGATTCATCAACCACGAATTCACTAAAAGACGATGGTATTTTACTATAGTGAAATACCCGTAAAAATTAACCTAGAAATATTGAAATTAATTGTTATTAATATTATTATTATATGCAATTGGTTATAGTTTTACTAATTTGGTTGGGATTGGAAATAGTGCTAAATAATTATTTTACTTAACTATGGGGAAATATATATATAGATGAGTTGCAATTATATTTTATATATTTTATGTTGTAGCATTAGTAAATGGGAGGTTATTGGAATAATGTTGGTGATGTAATTTAACGGGTTTTAGGAATCATGTAATCATTGGACCAGGGGAGTTAAATTAATTATTTTACCCTCCTTCCAAAATTATTTATTATTTTTATTCCTATCTTCTACCGAGGTGATTACAATCATCTTTATCTTCTTCTAGAATTAATCATCCAATTTTACTTTTTATCTCTTTCTAAAATTATCATCCTTATCTCACCCCAAGATAATTACGCTCATTCTTATCCCTTCGTAACTGATTAATTATTTTACTTCTTACCTTCTTCCAAATTAATTATTATTTACTTCTTATCTTCTCTTAAATTATACTCCATAATAATTTATTCTCTTTTTAAAACTAATCATTATATTATCCTCCTCCTTTCTTGTAAATAAATTATTCTATTTAAAATCTTTTCCTTCTCCATCTTCATCATTGACGGCGCGGCGCTGTACGCTCATCTCTCCAAATACCAAATCTCTCATTCTTCCTCTGTTTCTACAAAGCTTCCCCCTGGTGCCAATTAGAGTCGTTCGAAGGGTAAGTGCAATCATATTAGTTGGGGTTTACAAGGTTATGATGAATTACATTTTGTTGGTAGATTGTTGAAAGTGTGTACATTAAATCTTTGATCTCGAGTTTGTTAATGGTGGATGGCTGGATGCTATTGATTGGGGTGGTGTCTTTTCTTGGCTGAACATGGACTCCAGGTAAACATCTGTGCTCATCATCAATTTCTTGTGTGGATTACGAACTAATGAAGGATTATTTAAAACCCTAGATTGGGGATTTTGGAAGTTGCACTGGTGGAAAAAAAGTCTTATAACACAGGGCTTTATACCACGGCTACGACGTAAGCGTGTTATATAATATTATATAACACGGCTATCGTGCTCATATAACACGGCTAAGAAATAGCCGAGTTATAAGATCCTTCGTCCACAATCCCGCGAAAAAAAAACAATTAAAACGTCGTCGTTTTGCGTTGTCTTATAACACGGCTACTGTAAGCCGTGTTATAAGATTAAAGAATTTGGCGCTACAAAATCCCGCCAAACAAAAAACAAAAAATAATTATATCTTATAACACGGCTATGCATAAGCCGTGTTATAAAACCATATTTATACCACGGCTAGGCATCAGCCGTGTTATAAAACCCGATTTTATACCACGGCTCTATAGGTAGCCGTGTTATAAGATCAAAAAATTAAATATTTTCGGCGCTGAAAAATCGCGCTTAAAGAAAAAAATAAATTTTTTTGAGTCTTATAACACGGCTAAACATTTAGCCGTGTTATAAAGTCCATAATTTATGGCGCTGAAAAATCCCGCTTAAAAAATTTAATGAACGATGGTTTTATAACACGGCTTTGGATAGCCGTGTCATATAGTCGGTTTTTATTGTTTTATAACACGCCTTTGTCTAGTCGTGTTATATAGTTAAAAAATGACATTTTTGGCGCTTAATATCCCGCCAAATGAAAAAAACAAATTTAATGAACGACAGTTTTATAACACGGCTTTGGATAGCCGTGTCATATAGTCGATTTTATTACTTTATAACACGGCTTTTTCTAGTCGTGGCATATATTCAGCCCAACATATGCTTTTATAACACGGCTCGTATTTTAGCCGTGGTATAAAGTTTCTCTATATCTCCTACAATATTCCTTCTCTTTTCTTCATTTTTCAATTCTCTTTCACGCTCTCAAGTCTCACCAACAAAAACCCCGCTGACAACCTCTACCGCTTCACATATCTATCCCCACAGGCGTCATTCACCTCGTCAAGTTCCAGTCGCCGCCGTGTCGGTGTTCATCGTCCATCGGTGGTCTTCTCTGTGTCATTATTTTCCCCTGTCGCCGGCTGTGTCTTTCCTGCGCCACCCGTTTCTGTATTTGAAATCGTCCGTCCCCGGAAGCTGCTATTTATTGCAATTGGTGAGGGTGATACAATAATAATAAGCATACCCAATCTTATTATGTGTTTCTTTGATAACAATTTTCTTCTGTTTTTTTTTCGCCGCCAATCCATGTCTACAGACGGTGTTGCTCCTAGGGCAAAGTTGAACCAACAGAGAGCACGAGTCCTTCTTCGCGAAAATACCAAAGAAATAGCGGTGAGCAACTTGTTCTTTTCAGTTCAACTTCAAGCTTTGGCTTCACTAACCAACATCTATTGACTGAAACTCCATGGATGCACTTAATTTGATACTACGCAGGAGGAGGAAGAGCAGCGGCTCCGCCTGAAATATGTGAGTCTAGGGAAGAGAGTGCTTCCAAAATCAGTCAGACAGCAAGTTGACGATTGGAATGTTATCGCGCCAGGCACGGAGTTCATGTTTGAGATGTCAAAGTTGTATGTTTTTTTTTCTTACCAGTGGCGAATTAATGTTGTGTACTGGGTTTCACCTGTCTCGATCAATACCTTGAGGGAAATGGGTAAGTAATTATGTGTGTTTAACTGAAGTTTGTGGTCAGTGTGAGTGTGACTATGTTTATTTTTGCATTGTTTAAGTCGATCAATGTCGTGAGGGAAATGAAAGTAAAGGGTTGTGGCCGTTTTAGTTTTTAGTGTGTCGAAAGATGTGAGCTGGTGGATGATTAAGATGGGCTATTTTTCTCTTATGCAGTCTACAAGGATGAAGTTTTATTTATAGATCACCGTTGTTATTTCTGAGATTCTATTTTCTGTTGCAGATTTAGAAGGATCAAATTTTTAGATGAGGCTGTTGGTATGAGGTTTACATTTATTGGGTTTGATATGCATCACTGGCTACTCGAAGATGGTGCGGTGCGGGATGCATACCCTGCGAACTGGATTGTTAAAATTTGCAGATGGTTTTGATGTTGGTTTAACTGAGATGTGTGTGCATTGCTGGTATTAAATTGTGAAATGTGTACTATATGTGTCTGCTGCTGCTGCTGATTTGACTTTTTTTACTGTTGATGCTGTTAAAAAGGAACATTGTTATTGAGTTCCAGGTATTGTTTGTTGATATGCTGAAAGTGCATAGTTGGAGTAACTTACTAATTGATCGGAGAATTCATACGCTTTTAAAGCATGCTTCAGTAAAACAAGAAGGGTATGAATTCCCCGTTAGTATCTCGCTTTATTTTTTGTTTTGTTTGGTTTCCTTATCAAACAATAAAGACCGTGGACTACACTACACTATGCTGGTGTCATTGGTGGTTCAGTTCAAACTGCTTGATTGCTTAAAATCTGTTCAAAGATGGAGAAATTATGTTACTACACTTACTACTATCCCTTTTCCAGGTATAAGCGAGCTGATGAACGATGTTGACGATGACAAAATTGGCATTTATGCACTGAGGAAGGGCATTGCAGAGGATTGAAAAGGCATAATTTTTTTGTACAGGTTTGGTTTGTACATTTGCTTCCTTCTCCCATCTGTCACTGGTGTTAGATTTTAACATGCCCTAAATGCTGCTTCTGGATTTTAAATGTAACCTGCAAACAAATACAATTAGACTCATGACAGCAAATTAATGAATTCATCACAAATTAACCAGAAATTGAAAATAATGAATTGTATATATAGTATATATATGTTACGTACGAAATTAACCTGAAATAGAAAACCAGAATTGAAAATTAATGAATTTATCAGTGATGACAACAGCTTCAAGCATCTCTCCAAATTGTTCAAAATATTTCCTCATCGTATCATGAAGTGATAAATACGATGTATTTTACTGCAGAATGAATATAATGTACTAGTTTATCCAACAGTGATCCGAAATCGAAGGATCTGGAAAGTGACAAAACCATACTTCCATGCCAATGAAAATCAATAGAAAAAAATAAACACATTTTCAAGTAACTTTATGAATCTTATCTTATAGTATATTCAATAGAAACAGTATAATAATCTAGTTCCGGAGTTCTCTACTCATTTGGAGTATAGAGATATGAGAGCTAGCTTGTTGCTTCGAGATCAGAAGAAGTGCCTTCCTACAAACCCTCCTCTTATATAGGTGTGATGATCACATGCGGTCACATGTACAGTTTTTATATTCGAAGCAGTTTGTTTGTTTCTTAA
>CM041777.1:198958693-198994059 GCA_023374045.1 Limonium bicolor | reverse complement strand
AAGAAGAAATTCATAATTGTAAGAGGAACTATTCTGGCATGAGTAGGGGGGTTCAAAATAAAACCACAATCATCAAAAGATGGTGTGTGGTGGATTACAATAAACATGGAATAAACATTGTTTCCCAGCTAGTGGAGAAGAAGGGCAGAATGATGCAAATCTTGAACTGACAGTGAGAATGTGTGGAAATGGTGTGTTTGTGAGAAACTGTGATGCGGATTCAGGTATTTATCAGCAATAGTTGGTTAAGTTAGGTCGGGACTGGCAGAGGTGAAAGTATGACGTCAGCAATGTCTTGTAGTCCGTTGGATGATCCGCAATATGGAAATCTATTGTAGGTCATGGATGACCTACAATTATGGGATACACTTGATAAGGTCTTATCATCTTATACCTTAGTGTATGATGCTCCTTGCATTTTTTTTCCATGTTTGAGTGTTCTCAGTGAATTTGGTGTCTAGTGAATACACTTACATTTATTTGTTTCATGATGCAGTCAAGTCAACGGAAGTTGCTTATTCCTATCTGTAGTCTCAGTATAATGATTTTCGAAACAAATAATTTAAGGGCTATGAATACACCTTGACTTTAATTGCAAGTGTTGTTCAATTCACTAGAAATTATTTATTTTTGTCGGTAGCAAGGACATTCAAACAGGGGTTCTGCAATGAGACTCACATAGTTACCAGACTAAACGTGTGTTTACAAACTTTTATTACATTGGCACTCACATAATTCAAAATTGAAAATGAACAACATTTGACAAAAACATACACACACACACAATCACACATAGTGGAACATAATTGATATTGTTTTTGGTATTGCTTCAAGGTGAAGGAGGTGGTGTAGTGGGGTCGTAATTTGGATGGCCTGGTGTAATCTTTCCATACTTTCTCGTGTTAAAAATTCATGTATCTCGGGATCATCATCCTCATCTGGGGTCCTAAAAGTAGTTTTTCCAGGCCCGACAACTTAGGCGTATTATTTCCTGTACTCTTGACCTTCGTAGTTCCTTCTACACCCTTTTGTTCTTCTCTTTACGGTCGTCATTTTTCTTCACACATCCATATTTGCTCGCAACATAGTGATGATACAAGTTAAGAAAAAAGTTTTCAAACGAAATAAAATAGTTGACACAAGAAGAAGATTACCTTTTCCAATTATGAAGGTTATAGTATGGTAGAGAAAAGTTTGGGCATTCGTGATGGAAAATGAGAAGCAGAAAGGGGCGTGCATTATTGAATATTATGTCTGCATAGATAGGCACCTTATCCATTAGTGTCCCGAAATCTAAGTCATCCAACAACCTACAATTGATTTCCAGATTTTGATCATCCAACAGACAATACATTGGAAATACAAAACTAATCTCAATTTCTTATTGTCAAAGTTAGGGAAAAAACATATTGTGAGCCTCAATTTTTGAACCTCTATCCTATATTGATTCGGGTTGATTAGGATGTGATCACGTTCTAGTCCACTTATAACCTAAGGTTAATAACTATGTCATAGAACATTAATTATTAAAACCTAAGCTAGCTCACTAGAACCTATTACGAGTTGCCACCTAATTTTAACCTATGGTAAATTAGGAAAATGAAGAGTTTGGATTCGGGGGCTTGGTATTTGACTTTTTCTGGGTTCAGTTTACTTTCACTGCCCTTCTAAGTCGTTTTTTCCTCTACTTACGTTATTTACGGCTTATTACGAGTTTTGTAACTTAAGTGTGTGAGTTTATGATTTTTTTGATTGCAATTTTTACTGAAAATTAAAATTAAACCAATTAGGGTTTCAAAAGCCGAATCAGGTCAATGAAATACCCCAAACCTAAGTATGATAAAGTAACATCAACTTATGATGTAATAAGGCTAAACATGCCTTAGGAAGATTGGTAGACAATATAAACCAAAGAAAACACAAGAAAATGACCATGAGGGCAATTTAAGAAAAAAATGTGCTCTAAGCTTGGAGTAACTTTGATTAGCACCCAAATATCACTCTAAGACCTTATTAACATGCTAAGGACATGTTAAATCAATCCAAAGAAACCCAAGCTCAAAAACAAGCTAAACACAAATTGTGCTTTAACGACTCTTAAAGCACATTTTTGAAAAATTGTCTACAAATGAGTTTTTGAGTGGCTAAATGCCCATGATTACACCTTAATCAACAAGTGTACTAATTAGTATCACAATAGGAAGCCTAAATCAATGGGAAATCAAAATTTTCACAAATATGTGCACTAATTGTGAATAGTAACCAAATAGTGCCCAAATAAGCCTTAAGTCAACTTTAATTGGTCAATGGTCAAATTAAGTCCATAATATCTTATGAATGGAGGAGGGCACGTTTTAGAAGGGATGAGTCACCACATATGCCAGCACTTTAAGGAAAAGAAGAGGGAAAGTGAGAAAAAGAACTATTTGCCTTTTTATAAATATCTTACTTAGCTCACCTTCTCCTCTCTTTCTCCATTCTCTTCTCTCACCACCGTTTTCTTCTTCCCTTCTCTGCTCCAAACCGTTATTTCTCCAGCCATGGCACCTCCCATCTTCATTTCTCACCAAATACTCATTTATCTCCAAATCAAAAAGTGAGCATAGATTACTCTTAGTTAGCAAGCTCTTTCATTCTGACTTTTCAAATCTTCAAAAGCTCAAGTTTGTGCCATGTAGAAACTCCATTGAAGGGGAAAATCAAGTTTGAAGAGCTCATTTGGTTCTTCATTCATTCAAGGTAAGGAAGGTGAAAGAAAAATCATATTTCCATCCTCCTTTTCATTAGTGCCGAAAATTTGCCTCTTAAGATGGGCTGTTTACTTCTTGTTCTAGCCTTGATTCATTGTTCAAAAAGACTTGGGGATGTCTTGCCTTGCTTCATTATCAAGCCATTCCAAAATTCAAAGGTAAACATCCATTTTAGTGCATTAAGCAATTCTTGTAAACCTAGGAAATGATTCCTTAAGTTAAGGTGCAATGTTTAGCACTTTTACATTATTTGAATGTGGATTAGAACATTGGCAAGAAGATTGAAGTCCTTGGCCGAGAATCATCCCAGAAAACCTAAGGAGGAAGTTGAGAGAAAAGTTTGGAAAACAAGGTAAATAACTTACCTTAAGGTGCCTTGTTATTTAAGGGGTGGTATTTAGATAAGTACTACATGTAGCTTAAAGCTTACATTATGTAATGGGTTTTAAAACCTAGGAAAAGAATATGAACAAGCTTGTGAACTTTGATTAAGGAGCCAATGGGAAATGAGTTAGTAATAAGTATAAGGTGAATTATGAGAACACTTATATTGCTATGGGAGATTGTTGTGTGTATTTGCAGGTTTGAAAGCTATTATTGTGGAAATTCAGTGTTTAAGTTTAAGTCATTTAAGGGCCGAAGCGCCATGTCATTTAAGAGCCTCAGTGCTATGCAATTTAAGATTAATTACACTAAATTGAGTTTGTTATGAATGGTTTGAATTGGGTGAGAAATATGATGAGAAAAAGATTTGATGTGTGTGAGATGATTGTATGAGAAAAAACTATGCATATGGGCATGATAATATACTAGAGGAGCTATGCCGAATTTGAGTAGAAAACAAAGTGTTTAAGTGGTGGTTGTGAATTAATATGACCTAGGATTTACTAGGGATCATTAAAAGGAATTTGAGTGGAAATGAGTTAACAAAGGAGTTATTGAGGATTAGAATGACCTAGAGTTGTCTAGGTGGAATTAGAGGTTAGGTGGGGTGCATTAAACACACCAAATCATGGTATGAGGAATTTTAAGACTTGTGCAAAATCTGGAGGAAATGATGTATAAGGTTTTAAGATGATTTAGGTATGAACTAGAGAATATAACAATGATAATTTTTGGTAGCTTGTGTAAGTGGTGAAGATGCTAGTAGTGGATTAATAAGGTTATAGTTTGAATGGTAATGAGTGGACTTGGGTGATGGAGGTGAAAAACTATAAGAGAATGTAGTAAGTTGTCAAGGGGGATGACTAGGAATGTATAAGAGTGTATGATCATGAGAATGGTGAGTAAATTGAGTAAAGGAGATGCAAATGTCTAAGGGGGGTGTAGCATGGTCAAGGTAAATGAAGAACAATGTTAAGGTGTTAAGAGGATGGGAAGAAATGTATAGGTATGTTCAAGTTTAGGAGTAATGAGTAACAAATGGAAAGGAGAGAAAATTGTGCATGGAGATGCAAGATAACCTTGGGAAGTTTAGCAAAGGACAGATGGATGAATAATGATGTTTGACGAGTAGTTATATTGGTTGAAAGGAAACACTTTGGTTAGTAGAAGTCTTAGGCAAAATTTACATGTTGGAAGTGTAAGGAATTAAGTTATAAGTGTTAAGAATTTAGTAAGAACTTGAGTAAATGATCAAGGAATTTGGAGGTGAGTTGATCCATGAGTTAGGAGGATTTTAAGTGCTAAAATGGTGTTAGAACATGTGGGTATACATGTGGAAAGATTAGAAGAAGATTGGGCAAAAGAACAAGTGGGGAATGATGTTCAAAACTGTAAAATTTAACAGTTTAAAGTGTGTGGTTCGGGACTTGGTCTTTGGATAAAGTCCCGGACCAGCACTAAAAACCTGCCGAGAATCTACTTTAGAGGTGGTTGGGACCTAGGCCAGGTACAAAGACCCGGACCACCCCATAAAATGTAACCGAGAGTAATCAGACACATTGGTCCGGGACCTTAGGTCCGGACCATGTCCCGGACCAGTACAAAATGTGCTTAAAAAGTTGTTTTATGGATGAGAATGAATGGGAATGGTTAGGTAATGTTAGAATATGATTGTATGAGGTTGTTTGGTGACATTTTAAGGTCATTAAGAGTGTTAATAAGTGTGAGAAATAATGAGAAGTGAACAACTCACTAGTAGAAAAAATATTTTTAACCACGGTTATTTTGCCTATTGAGAAGGGAAGAAATGGTGCCAAGCCTAAACAAGGCGCGGAGAGCATCCGGCCGGCCTAGCCGGATGAGAATAAAGATGCATAGAGCATCCGGCCGCTTTAGCCGGATGGAAGTAGAGGCACATAGGGCATCCGGCCGTCCCCAGCCGGATGAGAATAGGATTTAGACAAAGCAAAATACAGTACGACCGGCCGCCTGTGGTCAACCAAAGGTACTAAGAGGGGTAAAAATGTACTTATACATGTAAAATACAGACTGGCACCATGGAACCAAGGCCTAAAATACTATAAATAGGGATGTACCCCCATGAAATAAGATACGCAACACTTGGCAATCAAACTCTCACTCGATTCCAACTAAGGCTCTCTCTCTCTCTACTCTTGTGAAATTCTGTGATCGTGACCAGGTAACGTAGAATAGAGGATCAGATTGGATTGTGCTAGGATTACATATACTGTTTCATTTGGCGCCGTCTGTGGGAAACGAACAGCAAGATGCAACCACGAGACCACTTGAACAGGGAAGTAATTTGCGACGATTTGTAGTGGAAATCCTGAAACAACTAATGACATTTTTTGCAGGATCTGAACACGAGAAATGGCTCCAAGATCGAAGAAAATACCGAAAAATGCCACCGAGAACAACAACCGTTCTGAAGAAGAAATGAGTTCGGAGATGCCAGAGGCCATCTCCAAAAAATCTCGAGGACATGCTAAAGGGATTAGTCAGATCCATTGACGAAAAAATTGTAGAGGGAAACGAAACTCTGCAACAGGCGTTAATGCAAAGGGACAAGGAGTATCAGAAAAGATGAGATGAAATGACTGAGGCCATAGAGCAGCTGAGAAATAAGGATTCCAGAGGCAGTAATGGCGAGAAAAGTAAGGATAGGAAGCGTAATTCAGTCGTTAGTGAAGAAATGGAAGAAGATGATCAGATAGACATGAGCTTGTACCCCTTCTCAGAGCGGATAAGAAAAGCAAAACTCCCGCCGCATTTCGTTGCTCCGGCGATCGAGAAATATGATGGGACTGGAGACCCTGCCCAACATATTAAGAAGTTCATGTTTGCCATGAACACTCAGGGGATCAGCTCCCTCGCTCTCTGCAATTTATTCCCCGGAACGCTTTCGAAGAGAGCGTTGGGATGGATCTCCACGAGACCGCCGCAGTCCATCACGAGCTTCAAACAGCTGACCGAAGAATTCCAGCAATACTTCGCTGCGAGTAAAAGAGTTAAAAAAGAAACAATAGAATTGATGGACGTTAAGCAGCGAAAAGGAGAAACCGTGAAGGAGTACAGTGAGCGCTTCCATAAGAAGGTCGCAGAAATCGACGATATCGACGAGAAAATCTTGATTAAGGCCTTTGGTAACGGTCTAGCTCAGCCTCGGCTCGCTGGAAAGATCGCGACAAAAGCGCCGAAAACTCATGGAGAATTAGCTGAAATGATCCATGATTTTTTGAAATCTGAGATAGCAGAAAACAAGGCTAAAGAGCTAGCAGATAGCTTCAAGATCGCAGGGATACCAGAAAAGAAGGAAGGGCATGGAGGAAATGCCGGAAGAGGAGGGTCAAGGTACAAGCCATATTATGGCAAGTCAACTGCCGGATCTTCCTCCCAGGGGGCACAGCATCAGGGGGCAAGGACCATTGTCTACATCGACCCAGGGAAATATGCTGCTGCAGTAAGAGAAGGATACCTTCCTCAGCCAAGGAAGCCGCCGCAGGGGGAAATTCCGGTCGCATTTTGTGAGTACCACGGAAACCGCAGCCACCGAACTGTAAACTGTGCTACCATGGCTAAAGAGCTTCGAATCATTGAAGAAAATAAGAGGAAGGGAAAGCAATCAGCCGGAGCATAAAGGCAATACGGCGGTCAGCAGAGCGGTGCCCAGAACGCACCTCGTGGGCGACAAGAGGAAGAGGTTCACCCCAGGCTTGATCCTGGCAAGTCAGTAGGAATGATAACAGGTTTGTGAAGAAGGAGAGTGAAAAGTCTCTCTCTTTCATTCAAAATAGCATTCGGAATTACAATTTGTAAATCTGCTGATCATGTAGTAATAAATTGTCAAGTATCACATTACCAAGAGGGAAAATAAAATTTCCGTTCTCTTTACATTCTTCTCAAAAAAAAAGAAAGCTAACAAAACCTTCTCTAAGAAAACTCACAGGACTTTTTTCAGAGGTAGGACCACTAACCCCTAATGAAAGAAAAAGGCACATTCATCAAGTACATCAGGAGCTCCCGGAGAGGAAAATCGCCAAAAAAGAAAGCTTTCCTCCAATTTTCTTCTCCGACGAAGATGAAGATGGAGTCTTATACCCACACAACGATCCACTTGTCATTCGTGCACAAGTAAATGATCGGATGATGGAGGGAATTCTAATCGATAGTGGGGCCGGAGCAAATGTCATATCAGCCGAAGCGGTTAGGAAGTTGGAGGTGCCTGAGGACCGGATCAAGATCTATTCGGCGGTTCTAGGAGGATTTGTGGGAGGTGTCTCTACCACGTCTTCCGGCAGTATAGATTTCACAATGACCCTGGGTCAAGGAGACGAAAGAAGAACAGAGAGACTCACGGCTTTTATTATGCCAGGTCTTTCTGGATATAACATGTACCTTGGAAGGCCAGGAATCAATGCTTTCAAAGCCATCCACAGCACTCATCACTTAAAAATGAAATACTTAACCTCAAGCGGGAAGGTAGTTACGATAAGAGGAAGCCAAAAATGGCCCGAATGTGTGAAGTCCGCATTATGGACAACCTTCCTAGTGAGGAGGTGGTTAAGACTGTGGGATCGGACAAGGAGTTCAAAGGAAAGTTACCTTCTTCCCCAGGGCCGAGTCAAGAAAAGGAGGGATGTCCAACAACCCAAGATCCCCCCAGAGAGGTACATTTAAAATCTGACCCTTCTAAATTTTTTAAGATAGGAACTGCGTTTGACAGTGGAGAGCAAACTCACTTAATGAGGTTCCTGGAAAAAAGAAGGGTAGCATTCGCCTGGAGCACGGACGAGATGCCTGGAATAGACCCAAGCGTTATCTGGCATGAGCTCAGAGTAGACCCTAAGCATCCGGCGGTCAGGCAAAGAAAAAGGGTGATAGGAGAGGAAAGAGATTTGGCTGCACGAGCCGAAGTCCAGAAACTCCTCAAAGCCGGATTCGTCAGGGAGGTCGCGTACCCACGATGGCTGGCTAATGTTGTCATGGTAAAAAAAGCAAACAAAAATGGAGAATGTGTGTGGATTTCACAGATTTAAATAAGGCATGTCCGAAGGATTTTTATCCTCTACCGTCAATAGATAGATTGGTGGTTTCAACTGCTCAAAGCTCTGTGTTAAGCTTTCTAGATGCTTTCTCTGGTTATAATCAGATAAAAATGAAGGAAGACGATTCAGAAAAAACATCCTTTATAACTTCAGCCGGAACATTCTGTTACAAAGTAATGCCTTTTGGACTAAAAAATGCAGGAGCTACCTTTCAACGAATGATTGACAAAGTGTTTTGTCAACAACTTGCCCGAAACGTAGAAGCTTACGTTGACGATATAGTCGTAAAAAGTCCATCAAAGGAACAACACATGAAGGATTTAGAGGAAACATTCGACACTCTGGACAAATACCAAATCAAGCTGAATCCAGAGAAGTGTGTGTTCGGTGTAACCAAAGGGAAGTTTCTTGGCTTTATTGTTGGACAGCGGGGTATTGAGGTCGATCCGGAAAAAAGTCAGGCAATCCTCAACCTCTCCCCTCCAAAAAATATCAAGGATGTCCAAGCCTTGAATGGGAGACTCACGGCGTTAAGCAGATTTTGCTCCAAGCTTCAGGAAAAATCAATCCCGTTCTTCAATATCCTAAGAAAGAACAGCAAGTTCCAATGGGGACAAGAGTGTATAGACGCATTTGAGAAGATCAAAGAAATGCTTCGGGACTTGCCTAAGCTGGGCGTACCCGCCCCAGGCCAGGATCTCTACCTTTACTTATCCGCGACAGATTGGGCAGTCGCAGTTGTCCTGATTATGGAAGAAAAAAGGGAGATCCCAGTCTATTATACTGGCAAAATTTTGAGCCCGACAGAAGGACGATATACAAACATAGAGAAAATCCTGTTTGCATTAGTGGTGGCGTCAAGGAAATTACGGCCCTACTTTCAGTCGCATCGAATCTTTGTCAGAACCAACTGGCCACTCAAACAAATAGCTAACAATCCAAATGCTTCCGGCCGGATGGTGAGCTGGACAGTGGAGCTAACACAATATGAAATTCACTTCTTACCCAGAACAGCAATTAAAGCACAGGCCTTGGCAGACTTCATAACGGAAACAAACTTTGCGAAAGAAGAGAAACAGCTCCAAAACTCGTACACCATCTTGGTTGACGGAGCCCAATGCAAAAGTGGGGCAGGAGCTGGAATAGTAGTACAAGCTCCGGATTGACAAAGTCTAAATTACGCCTTCCGGCTAGATTTCGATGTCACCAACAATGAAGCTGAATACGAAGCCCTCATTTGGGGTTTGGAGGTGGCTACCACCCTAGGGGCAACAGAATTAGAAGTATACTCAGATTCCATGTTGGTTACAAGACAAAGCGACAACATCTATGAGGTCAAAGAGGAAAAGCTGTGGAAGTACTTGCTCAAAGTCCAGGAACTAAAAGCAAACTTCCAAAGATGTGAGCTAAAGCATCTCCCTCGTGAGGAGAATGTTGAAGCCGATGCCTTGGAAAAATTGGCAAGTATGGCCGAAAAAGTACCCAATGAAGTATGGTTGGAGGTCAAGGCTACATCAAGCATAGACGGGGCTCAAGTGTTTGCAGTAGAGCCAAATGATAAAGCAGAGTCTTGGATGACCCCCAATCATAGATTACATACGGCAAGAAAAGTTGTCGGAAGAAGAAAAGGAAGCTAGGATAATAAAAAGGTGGGCCGCATCATTTTTCATTGAGAATAACCAGCTATATAAGCGATCTTTTGCAAGACCAGCATTAAAGTGTGTTACCATAGCCGAAGGGGCAGAACTAATAAAAGAGGTGCATGATGGGCTCTGTGGAAATCACCAGGGAGAAAGAACCACAACCCACAAAATCTTGAGACTCGGATACTTTTGGCCGAAAATAATGGAGCATTGCAAAGAGTATATACGAAAATGTCGCAAGTGTCAAGAGCATGGAAACAAGATACATACTCCTCCGGCGGAGCAAAAATCCATTCTCTGCCCAATTCCCTTTGCTATGTGGGGGTTGGACATCGTAGGGCCATTCCCGGAGGCTTCACCAGGGAGGTTCAAATTCATGTACGTTGCCATTGACTACTTCACAAAGTGGGTCGAGGCAATGCCCACTATCTCCATCACGGCTAGGAAGTCACAAGAATTCATCTGGAAATATGTGGTATGCAGGTTTGGCATACCAAGGGCAATAATAACTGATAATGGAACACAGTTCAATTGCGAAAGCTTCCGGGAATTCTATGCAGAATGGAAGATCGACTTAAGATTTGCATCAGTGGCTCACCCTCAGGCAAATGGGCAGGTCGAGAATGTGAATGGGCAGATAGTAAAGGCAATAAAGAAGAAGCTCGATGAGAAAAAAGGAAAGTGGGCAGAATTGTTACCCCAGGTCCTCTAGTCGTACAGAACGACGGAAAGGGGGCCGATGGGAGAGACGCCTTACAGACTGACATATGGTTTGGAAGTCATCATTCCGGCGGAAATTGTGGTGCCATCCATAAGATGGGAATCATATGATGAAGAGGTCAACAATCAGGGAGTACAGAATCACCTAGACCTTCTCGAAGAAACTAGGATGGCCGCCGCAGTAAGGATGGCAAAAGATAAATCCAAAGTAGAGCGATATTTCAACCAAAGGATAAAGGAACGAAGTTTCGCCCCAGAAGAGTTGGTCCTCCGAGAAGTTAAGCAGCCGAAGAAGCTGGAACCCCAATGGGAAGGACCATACATCATACACCAGAAGACGGGACGAGCTTCATACCGCCTGAAAAATGGTGAAGGGTACGAATAGCCGCATTCTTGGCATGGAGAATGTCTAAAAAAATTCTATGTGTAAAATTTGTGATTCTTCAATAAAAAGGTATTATTTTATGGGAAAAGAAGCAAAAGAAAGCACCGGCCAACGAGCCGCAGGCTATCATGCCTTGAAAGCAAAAGAAAGCACCGGCCAACGAGCCGCAGGCTATCATGCCTTGAAAGAAAAAAAGCACCGGCCAACGAGCCGCAGGCTATCATGCCTTGAAAGAAACACCCGGCCAACGAGCCGCAGGCTATCATGCCTTGAAAGAAACATCTGGCCAACGAGCCGCAGACTATTATGCCTTGAAAGAAACACCCGGCCAACGAGCCGCAGGCTATCATGCCTTGAAAGAAACATCCGGCCAACGAGCCGCAGGCTATCATGCCTTGAAAGAAACATCCGGCCAACGAGCTGCAGGCTATCATGCCTTGAAAGAAAAAGAAAGCACCGGCCAACGAGCCGCAGGCTATCATGCCTTGAAAGAAACATCTGGCCAACGAGCCGTAGGCTATCATGCCTTGAAAATAGGCGTCGGCCAACAGGCCGCAGGTTCCCATACTCCATATCCTAAAAAATCTGGCTAAAAACCATAGATGACCATACTTTGAAAGAAAAAGGTCTGGCCGAAACAAAAGTCCAAAGCCGCAAGCCCCTTGTGTTATAAAAATGGATGCTAAACTGGCATAACTTGCATAAGATAACCATGCGTGCGCCATTAAAAAAGAGTGAGAAATATCACGGCAACAGAAAACTTGGCTCAAAAGAGTTACTCCGGCAGAGAGATAACTAAAGATGGTGAAAAAAATAACTTATATTTCTCCCAAGGTGTGGAGTAAAAACAGTTACAAAATATGATCATTCGGCAAACACAAAAAATACATGCCGAAACAAAAACTCCTCTAAAAAGATAAAAAAACAACTTCTATTCTACTTTCTCTACAGCTTCTTTTTCAGCAGTTAATAATCTATCACCGCTACCAGCCACACTCTCAGAAGACTTGGACCTCCTGGAAAGACGCTGCATCCCTCCGGCACACGGAAGGATGTTACTTCCAGCTGGAAGGAATGAGGCTTCGCCGGCGCCAAAACATGTCTCTCCAGGACTGCGGCAGAACCTCTCGAGCTCCAAGAAGAAGTTGGACTTCTAGGCAACAGCCTTGAATTCCAGCTTGTTGTACAAATCATCATCCAGTAACTCTCCTTTCTCGAGAGAGTGATCCGAGACAATCTGCTGGCAAATATCAACTATACGGCGACACTGAGAAGCAAAGGACTCCTTTAGATGAGCATTAATGGTGCCTTGCTTCTGTATCTCCTCCTGAGATTGCCGGGAAAATGACTTGAGCCTGGCCACTTGAGATTCAAGGGTCAGGACTTGGGCTCGATACTTATCATGTTCAGAATTGGCAAATGACAGCTCCTCCTTAGCACGGGCTACCCGACCACTCAACTGATTGACGTGCTTTAGTAAGTTGGCAGAACTCAAGCCTAGCCGGAACACAAAAAAAGATTAAGAAGAAGAAAGGACAAAAGAAGAAACAAAAGTCGAAAATCTGAAAGTTTACCATGGCCCGATGGCTCAGTATTCTCAGCTTGAGAACGACACTTGACTTCCTCTAGCTCTTTTACTCTCTCCTCCTGCCTGGTCCTCTCTTCTATCAAGGCAGCTTTATCCGCAGCAAGGGTTTTCTTCTCCTCTTCCAAAAGAGAGCAATCTCGGAGCAGAGACTGCTTCTCTTGATCAAAGAGGACCTCGACTGCTCTTCCAGTGCGGCCTTTTCTTCCGACAGGCGATCAAGCTCCTGCATAAGCTTTTCTTTTTCCTTCACAAGGACCTCATTCTCCCGTTGAAGAGTTTGCTTCTCCAGCTCAAGCGTTTCGGCCTCCTGCTTGAAAGAGTTCCTCTCCTGATAGAAATAGGCCTTGTCAGCCTGAAGAGAGTTCACTTCGTTCCGGTGCATAGAGCGCACCTGATCCAGCATGATGTCTAGGTCAAAAAAGGCCCAAGTCAGCTTATCTTTATCAAGAGAAAAAGAGATGGTTTCGTACCTCTATCAAAGTATTGTCAGCTTCCTTGATCCGGCCTCTTAGAGAAAAGTTCTCTTCCCGGAGTTTCTTCAGCTGCAACTCATACTCATCACGCTGACGCTCGCATTCTCGCCGGGACAACTGCAAGTCTTTGTTTATTGCCTCAGTTCTCTTCTTTGCCTTACGGTCGATCTCATACTCAACCTGGTCAATGTAAGCATCATGAGAAGAGCGGGACAGCTTCAGTTCTTCAACATTATTGGCTCGGCTTTCCTCATAGCAAAGCCTGGATTGGAGGTTGCCAAAGTGAACCTCAGCACTTTGGGCCATGGACATCACCTAAAAACAACACAATTCATAAAATTAAGGAAAAGCCAAACCAAAACAGAAGAGAAACACAAAAGAGATACGCATGCCAACCTGAAAGATTCCCCCCCCCCCCACATCATGTCAAACACTTCATTTATTGGGAGGGAATGCCGCATGATAGCATCTGCCCCCCCATCTCCGATCCGCAGCCTTTTTTTGGTAGCAGTAAAGGTTGCCAGAGGAGCAAAGATCCCGTCTGGATGACCGGATCTCTTTATTGCCTCCTTCCAGACGGAAGAGTACTTGGCAGAGTCGCAGGTTATCAAAGGGAGAGGGCACCCGCAATGGTAGAACCACCCTTCCTTTTGGGAGGGTCCAGTATAGGACTCCTGAGCAGGAAGAGGAGGGGAGGAAGAAGAAGAAGCTATGTAGTCCTCTCTCTGCTTACTCCGGAGCTCAGGATCCTCCGGCACCTGACGATACTCCATTGCTCTATCCCTTGCCGCATCCATGGCCGCAGCAACATCAATGGAGAATGATTCTGAGGCCTCAGGATCACCAGAGGTTTGTTCTTCTCCTGATATCCCTGGCTGTGCGGCCTTCGGCTTTGATGTAGTTTTCTTTTTTAGTCTTTTCTTGACAGGAGCAGGGGCTTCCGCAATAATCAAGACAGTTAGAACCAGAAGGATACTAAAAAAGGGAGGAGAAGCAAAGAACAAGAAAAAGCGACGAAGCAACCAAAACCTTCTTCAGCCGAAGGACCAGCACGGAAGTCTGTGGCCTCCAAGGTGTTTTCTTGAGCAGGATCTGAAGAAAAGTAACCCGTCAAATCAGGAAATTGCTCGCAGATAGGAGTCGGATGACCAGACTCCCGCCCCAGGCGAGAACCAAGGTCTAAACCCGAACCAGGGGTGAGGGGAAGGAAGACACGGCGCCCAGACTTGGGGCTCACATGCCATGTACCTGACAGCCCGGCGTCAGCACGTTCAGGAGATTCCAGCTTCTTCTTTTTCTTTGAGTGACCAGCTTGGTCATCCCTGGCTTCTTGCCTGGAGCGCTTTGCCGGAAGGGGAGCATTCTCCAAAAGCTGCTCGGCCGCATCAGTAGCCGCATCCAGCGTGTCGTAGTAATTGATTTTTTCATCCACATTCTTGAAGGTGACGAAGTTCCAACTATGAAAAGGGCCGATCTTGTCCCCCTTCTGGAAGAAATCTACATACAACACGTCAAAACAATAAGAAGACCGACAGGGACAGAAGAATTCGTACTAAAAATTAAGGACACTTACTGTGATAAGTCTTCAAGCAAGACAGGCGGGCATTTGTAAAAAACGCCTCAACAGTCAGCGGTTTTTTGCTTTGTGCCCTCAGAATCTTTGAGATGGGCAGCTCGGCCGGAGGGGTTGTGGGACAGATCAACTGGCCTTTTTTGACTTCAGCACAGTATGGAACGCCCAATATTCGGCCGGATGGAGGGACGATGACGAACCACCGTGACCCCCACTCGTGAACTTTCTTGTAGTCAAAAAGGGAGTACCCGGCTTTCACAATTATAGTTAAGCTGTCGGGGTCAACCCTAACCGAGAAGAATCGAGTAAAGTCAATACCTTCCGGCCGAATCTTCTTTTCCTCGCAGAGAGAAACAAAGGCATGGAGATGCGAAATGGCCTTCGGATGGAGGTGAGCAAGAGAACAGCACCGACGGAGGAGGAAGCCCAAGACGAAAGGGTGTGGGGGAATGGTCAGGCCGGAACGGAAGAAATTAGCGTAAACCACGTACCCGCGGCCAAAATCATCATTGGGGTGGGAGTCAAGAGACGGCAGGTAAATCTGCGTCCCAACGGGAGCTTCGACATCCCTAAGGCAGTCGTAAAGGGCGGAGAAGTCAAGGGAGGAGGGAGAAGGCTCTCGACCAGACAAAAAGGGTCTCTGGAATTTCAGGAGCGTGGGGCGAAAGCCATTGGGGAGCGAGAGCCCTGAATCGCTTCAATGGCAAGTGGAAAATTTGCAGCAAGCTTACTCTTTTTTGTAGCAGAGGTAGACATTGTTGGGCTTAGCACAAAATCGAAGGTAATAACAGTGAAAGGAAGCAAAGAGCGCGATAACGGAGATGGCGAAGGAAGAAGGTAGTTGAAGCGAATGGGCAGAGGGGGAAAGAGAAAGGAGCTTAAAAACTCAAACTTTAAGGAAAGTTTTCCCTCGCTCAAAAAATAATATATATAAGCACTTTTTTACAGAGGAAAAGAAAGGGCCACACGCTTCCTAAAGACGCTTCTGATGGTTAGTTAGAAGAAGGACCTTACGTATCCAACACCAGAAAAAGGCGGAAAAATTCAAAAAAAAAAGAGCGGTACACAACAAGTTCGAGTCACGAGCCTCGCACGCGGCCAATAAGAAGTTCCTTTTCTCCAAGAATGAAGAAAAAGAACTTGTGGGACTGAGATAAGGAAAAGACGAGGCATAGGCAAACCAAAGAACCTCAGGAATGGCCGCAGTCGCAAAACTTTTCGCTGAAACACAAGCATAGGACACAGAAGTTCTACTTTCTTCTCCAAGAATTCAGAAAGATAGAACTTGTGGGACTGATGAGAAGGGAAGAAATGGTGCCAAGCCTAAACAAGACGCGGAGAGCATCCAGCCGGCCTAGCCGGATGAGAATAAAGATGCATAGAGCATCCGGCCGCTTTAGCCGGATGGAAGTAGAGGCACGTAGGGCATCCGGCCGTCCCCAGCCGGATGAGAATAGGATTTAGACAAAGCAAAATACAGTACCACCGGCCGCCTGTGGTCAACCAAAGGTACTAAGAGGGGGTAAAACTGTACTTATACATGTAAAATACAGGCTGGCACCATGGAACCAAGGCCTAAAATACTATAAATAGGGATGTACCCCCATGAAATAAGATACGCAACACTTGGCAATCAAACTCTCACTCGATTCCAACTAAGGCTCTCTCTCTCTCTACTCTTTTGAAATTCTGTGATCGTGACCAGGTAACGTAGAATAGAGGATCAGATCGGATTGTGCTAGGATTACATATACTGTTTCACCTATATACCACGGTTAGGAACCGTGGTTTATGCTCGCGTCGCATATAGAAAATTTCCTATATACCACGGTTGAAAACCGTCGTTTAAAAGAAGACTATATACCACGGTTTTCTATAACCGTCGTTTAAGACCGTTTTTAGACGCGGTCCTCACCGATTATAAATGACGGTTAAAGCCTGAACCGTGGTATATAGTGCCTTTAAAATGACGGTTAGTCTCAAAACCGTGGTATATAGTGCCTTCTAAATGACGGTTAGTCTCAAAACCGTGGTATATTATGTATAAAATCAACGAATAAACCACGGTTATACATATAATCGTGGTTTATATGTATAACCGTGGTTTATAGTCTATGAACTTTTTTTCAAAATCACCGGCGATTTAGAAGCGCCGCTTCACAGATCTCAAACAGAGCACAGAAGAGGCTAGAACATGTATGTCCCTTGTTTGCGATTTATGGTTGCAAAATAATGAGTGAAGAATGGAGGCGTAGTATGTTCCTTGTTTGCGGTGGGTTGCAAAACTACCGTGAGGTTGAAGAGAATGAAGAATGGAGGCGTAGCCTTGTTCCTTGTTCGCCGGTTATGGTTGCGAAAATTATAGTGAGTGGAGATGATGCAGAGCATGTGTTCCTTGTTCGCAAGTGTAAGCTGCAAAAATTACCGAAAAACAAGAGAATGAGTGAGGACGTAGCATGTTCCTTGTTCGCTGCTTAAGGTTGAAAAAATTACCGTGAAGTTGAAGAGAATGAAGAAGAGTTGCAGAGCATGTTCGTCGGTTGGGTTCCAAAATTACCGTGAGGTTGAAGAGAATGAAGAAAAGTTGCAGAGCATGTTCGTCGGTTTGGGTTCCAAAATTACCGTGAGATTGAAGAGAATGAAGAAGAAGAAGAGTTGCAGAGCTTCGTCGGTTTGGGTTCCAAAATTACCGTGAGTATATAAGAGAATAGAGAGAAAAGCTGCGTTAAATTTGGGCCGAAAATTAAAATTCCCGCCTAGACTATATACCACGGTTGACCAAAAAACCGTGGTTTAATATAGTAAGATGTGCAATATAAATGCGGTTGCCTAAGAACCGTGGTATATAGGTACCCTATATACGACGGTTCTCCAAGAACCGTGGTATATTCACTCTGGCGTGTACTATATACCACGGTTGCCCTGAAAACCGTGGTATATAAGTAACCTATATATGACGGTTCACCAAAAATCGTGGTATATGCACTCTAGCGTGTACCTTAAATGACGGTTGCTATGAAAACCGTGGTTTATAAACTTTAAACCACGGTTTTCCTTTTAACCGTGGTTTAAACGCCGTCATTAAAAATCTTTTTTCTACTAGTGACTTATGTGATTAAGCTTGAACTACAATGAATAAGTAGTTATTAGTTGGAAAATGTTAGTGAAGGTATGAGTTAGGTTAATCAAAAGAAATTAACCACCCGGTTCGATGAATGTTTTAGGGTTTGATTAAGAGGAACTCCAGAGGAGATTAGACAACTGAACGACCAACGGTGAACGGTATGGTTTTCTTGTAGCCTGCTTGCTAACGAGGTGTCCCTCGGCTTGTGTGCTATTTGTTTATGTGTGCCGACTAAACAAGATAAAGCTTGCAATCCTGAATATTATGTTTGTTGAGTGTTTGTGATGCACTAACACAACTTACCTTGAGAACTTACTAACAAGGTTTAGTAAAGAATTGTGTGTGAATAAGGAACATTCCCAAATATTGTTTCCTTAGTAACCGAAAGAGGTTAGCTAACAAAAATTGACTTGAGACTTCTACTAATTAGAACTTGGGGGGAGTGAGGAATCCGGAATGGTACCAGCACATGTGTATTGGGGGAGGTCGGTACCCTCATCAGGTCCCGACTTCCGAATATGACTTGTCTTCGGACTCGTCGCCTAGAGTCGACATATAGACTCAACCTCCTCGGACTTATTGTTTTAGGAGGGAGGGATACTAAGATGGTGTGGTGGGATCTACCTAAATCCCAACTAATTCTAACAAATATTGTTTATGTAAACCAATGGAGCTGATAACTCATTGGTTAGGGTTACTTGACCCGACAAGATAAACAATGAATTAAGGAACAACCATTCTAATTAAAGAATGGTTGACTTAATTGAGATAAGAGCTGAGATAAGGTTTGAGATAAAGTACAACCAATTCTAATTAAAGAACGGTTGGTACATAAGATCGAGGTAAGATAAGAATGGACTGAGATTAAGAGGAATAAAAACTTAAGGAGTTAAATGATTAACTCACTAATTAAGGGAACGCTTTTAAGTCGTTCTTTGTGTGTGAACCATGTGTCTTCATATGTGGCTTGTTGTTTATTGCACTTCCTATTTATGTTGTGCATCTAATCAACTTCATGCTATCGACAATTAGTCGTCATAGCCCCGTTAGCTTGGGGGCTATAAGAGAATCGTACCAGCAAAGGTGATGACCCCCTCGGGGGTAACTGTTTATTTTGCAGGTGAATAGCAGAAGACGACCGTCCTGAGAGTATGAACGGGTAGAGTACTTCGGGTTGCTTTTACATTTGTTACACGAGTTGTGTATGTACACTCGTTTAGTAAACGGATGAGATGTTAGTATGATGTATTAGGATATGAGATACTCGGATTAAGAAAATGTAATTGGATAAGGTTTTAGTATACTAATATTCGGTATATTCGGGTCCATCAGACCGTAGCTAGATCTTGGAGTATTTAGTAAGCCTAGTTAGTCACGTAGGTGACTAACGGCGGTAACACCAACTGTTGTAAGAATTTCGCTGAAATGTTGATATATATAATTGGAGCTTTACGAGTTATCGTCGGATGATGAGTTGGGGTGTTACAGTCAAATTTTAATTCTGTTAGTGGTCTTGGACCTAATGTCCGAACCCACGGACCCTAATTAACATAATTTATCAGAAAAGTCAAAATTACAAGAAAATGAGATCTTGAAAAGTCTGGGGTCACGAGAAGGGCATTTGTGGGCCCAGACATGTGTTAGGATCCCTAAATTTTGAAAAATTTGAGATCCCGCCACCGTCTGAGGGCGTCCGAGCTTGCGGACCGGATGTCTGGAATGCCCTCAGACAGTGGCGTTCGGGCGGTTCCCGATGGTGTTTTTGGGTCAAAATTTATGGATATATAACCTGAAAGATTCCAAGCACGTTAGTAATTGATAAACCTCAAATTGACTTCGAATTAATGCCAAAACTTAAAGAACAAGATATTGACTAGAAATGAAAACAATGCGAATTCAGAAGTTGGGAAAGGTTGGTTCGAGCCCAAATTTCAACTGAGGGTTAATTAAGTCGAAAGAGAATAGAAAAATAGAATTCTAACCTATTTTACCTTTAGGATTGAGGTGATCCTTCACGCTGGGATTCTTCGGAAGCCTTGTTGATGCCGGTTCCGGATTGAATTCGACCCGAGCTTCTGGTTGCTAATGATTGGTGATGTTCATCACGTTTTAGAGGAGGTTTGATTGAATTTTGATGATTGATGTGGCAATGGGAGTCAGAAGATGTGTTTATATGGTGATTTTAGAGGATTTTAGGTGGGATTTCGGTGCTAGGAAGTTGAAATGAGAGCTTTGTGTTGGGTGGGTATTTTGATTGTTTAGGATTCTTACAGTTCTGATTCAATGAAGAGAAAAGATCCCTTATATAGGTAACACTAAAGATAGAGTAAAATCTGTAAAAACTGAAATTTACCAAGATATGGTTAAGTGACTTCCCAAAAAAATCTGACTATGAAATTTTAACCACACGTAGAGAAAGATATTTCTGATTTTATAAAGAGAAATTAAAATTTTGGATAATTGAACATTTTTATATTCAATTTCTCGTCAGATTCGTTCAGATATTATTGAAACACTAGCGGTATAGTGTCTTTCATTGACATCTTCGTTATCTTCTGATAATTCATGGATATCAAGACCCAATACGTAATAAACACACAAAATATTTGTATCTTTACTAGTTTATGTTTATATATAAACAACTTGTACAAGTCCGATTGGCTATAATTTTGACATGTAGTAGTATGTATGTCCAGCTACGTTTTCACAAAGTTTCATCAAAAATGGATCTCGTTTGGTACTTTGAAATCGATCACTAACATGACACCAACAACTAGTCTGAAATTATGCAATTGTTGTGCATGGTCACTACTTTAGGTGTATATATAAACAGCTTGTTAAAGTCGAATGAAGCTATAATTTTGACACATTGTTGTCTGTATATCTAGCTTGATTTTCACAAAGTTTGAACCAAAATGGTTCTCGTTTGGTACTTCGGAGTTAGTTAATCCGAATCAACATATGATAGTGGTTCAAAAACCAAGGCTCACAGAATGGCGACTCTGATGAGGACTTAACTCTTAATTTTAACTTGTTTAATTTAAGGATAAGGGGGCTTAACTCGAAATTGTTTGTTTACGGCTTTTATTTTGTTGTGTGTTTACTATTGTGCGTAATTCAAATTTTTGCAATGAATACCGAATTAAGTTGAGATCCTAGGAATTAATACTTAGTGCCATACATACATTCTAGATCTTAGTGCTTAGAGAGCGGGCCCGGGATTCAGACATCTGCTCTCCTTACGAACGATGTACGGTATGTTACTGTGTGGTCTGAATGTCCTGAGGGTATCCTTGGGTTCAGACATTTTTGTTTATCTGCTAAGAGCGATATGTGTGATATATATATTATATATGTATGTATGTATTTGATTATGTGAATTATTATGCTCGACTACAACGTGTTATTAATAGTGCGCGGACGTCTTTCGGACTTGTAATACCGATTGTAATTTGAATTAAGTTGCGAGCAAGATTAGGAGGATCATTACTTACTAAAGTTCAATGAATACCATATTATTCCTAATCAACCTTAGTAAAAGACTTAGGAAAGAGATTCGGTAATACCCATCTCTAGAGCATTGTACTTGACCATGAATATGACCTAGATGACTTCTAGGTATTGTGTAAGACCTATATGACAAATAAATGAAAATGTATTCTTTATAACCTAAGAGTAGATCTTAGGTAAATTGATTAAGCTACTTAATCAAATGATGAGAATTGGTATATGATGAGGAAGAAATCCAGGGTAGTATACGAACTAATTGGTTGCACAGAGTGATCACTAGAGGGACCTCCAAAATGGGTTCACTCGATATGGAAATTTGACGAGCCACATTTGATCGTTGGTCAGTGGGCACTGCTGATGGTGCATGGCTACATCCACATGAGACGCCTTTATTAGGCAAAGAGGAAGTCCAGGGATCTTCTGATCGTTGGCCGGAGGGCACTGCTGTTGGTGCACACAGAACCACTGTTCAAATTAAATAAACGTGGCCATTTATAAAGGGGTTGTCCTAACATGACACCCACTATAAGATAAGAGTAAATGTAAAACGATTAAGACTATTAGTATCAGATATACAGTAGTACGAGAGCTCAATATCCCTTGTAACATGGATAACGAACAAATGGCCTCGAAGGCCAAGTAACGAGAACCGTTCACAAGAACACGACCCTCGTATTCATTATCGTATGTACTCGTTTTATCATTTTGATATTGATTATCTATTAACAATGTGATTATATTGGTTGAATTGTTGAGTGTTTACTTATAGCATTTACAATTATATTCATGTACAACGAAAATGCATGAGATAAACCGCATGTTAAGATGGATAATTGACTTAAGGAATCTAAAGAATTCTAGGATCATACTTTAGCTTAATCAGTGTTGTACTGAGCCTATACGGCAACATATTACAGGGACTTGATCGTGACTTGAAGCCGGAGGGCGGGACTTTTGGGTAGATGGTGTTTATTTTGATTATAGCACTTCTGGACTTGTATTACATACTACGGTTGTATACTTTTGGGATTTAATAGACTGCTCACTTATTTACGTTTTGGTTATGGATGGTTATTGTATATATCGGTGTCTATCTTCGTCATCACAGTGGTTATAGTTATTATGGTAATTGGATGCTTCATTACTCGCATGGGTAAGTAATGATGGTAGAACCCGAGTGAGAACGATTGGCTTTTATTTCCGCTACAACTCGAACCGTCTTCAATTATGCTACAACTTTAATCAATACGAATTTAAGAGTGGGGATGTTACATATCATGTTATGACTTCGTTTTGCAGTCCTTTGATCCCATTAGTGCTCGTTAATGGATGTAACTATTGATCAAGTTGTGATCTTTGTATTTTTATCTCCTTTCACCTTTGAAGTCATCATGATAAGATATTTTTTATTCGTAGGTTGGAGATATGGCACAATCAAGCAATTTGGTACACAAGGCACCCAA
This sequence comes from Limonium bicolor, assembly GCA_023374045.1. Taxonomy (NCBI): domain Eukaryota; kingdom Viridiplantae; phylum Streptophyta; class Magnoliopsida; order Caryophyllales; family Plumbaginaceae; genus Limonium; species Limonium bicolor. The sequence continues at coordinate 198,971,380 of CM041777.1, read as the reverse complement.
AAGGTCAGTTGCTTGTGTTAGCAATTAGATAACCCATATTTGGTTGTCTTGTCAAGCATCTCCGAGTAGCAGTTTTTTAGGTCTTTCAAATAGACAACTTAGATGGCCTGTAGGAACTTAAAGAAAAGAATTAAGGAAGATTGTCATAATGATGAAATCCTATTCTTCAACCTAATATTATCATAATACAATGTTATTGTTGAAATACTAAGTTTTTCACTTTCATTTGATTTTAACAAACCATTAGGATATATCCACTCCAGGCACTCATCATGGTAGGTTAAGGATCACCATTCCCGTCGAGCCTGACCTTGTGACAGCACGCAGAGCACAAAGATTGGGCAACTATTGTGTTTTTCTTTTACATCTTTAAAACTACGGATTCATCCATGTTCTGTGTACTCACAGAGAAATTAATGGAAGCTATTGTGTTTTTCCAAGTTTATAGTACATTATTGTGTCTTTTCTTGAAGCTATATAAGTTGTATAGAGCTGAAATTAGTGTATATTGTTGTACAAAGAAGTACTGCATCAGGGAATACATTCAATATATTCAAAAGTTGAAGTTCCCTTGATTCCACTGCCAGCTTACTATTTACAAATAGCTATTGGTTTTAAATATAATATTATTGTTCATATTTAACATTATGTAGAAATTTTGTCTTTTGATTTTTTTTTCAAAATAAAAGAACAACCGGAGTGACTTTTTCGGCTGCCTCTTATTATGGTGAACAACTGAGGCAAGTTAAACCGATTGCCTCTATTGCTAGTGGTGGTAGAAGCTTCATCTATATACCAAGATAGGCAAGTTTTTAACCTTGCCTTGGTTATTGAAGATCAATGGGGGTAAGTAAAGCAGGTTGCCTCCGTTGCTTATTCTCTACACAGATCAATCTCTATAAAGACCAAGGGAGGCGACTTTTTAGCCTTGCCTTGTTTGTACAATATCAACGGAGGTGAGTAACACTGTTTACCTTCCTTGCCTATCGTGGAAGGGATTTGGCAATATAAGCTAGTTGTCTCAGCAGTTTGAGAACAACGAAGGCGAGTTGGTGCGTGCCTCAATTGTTGAAGATCAATGGAGGCTAGTAAAGTTGCCTCTGTAGGTAAAATCAACAGAGGCAAACCGTTTAGTCACCTTCATATTCAACTGGGGTGACCCTTTAGAGGAAACCTCTTTTTCACCGCCAAAAGTCTATAGAGGTAATTTTTTTGTTTATAGAAACAAAAAAGTTACCTTCATAGACCTTATATGTTGTAGTGAACTATTATTAAATACTGGTCAAAGCATAAATCCTAAAAGTATGAGGTCAAAATAATTTCATTTTGAGATGGGAATAAGTAAGAAAAATTATAGTAATCTCACTATCTCTCTTTTTCATAAAATTTGATATAATGATTAAAAGATACAAACAATAGACAAGCAAATCATTTTAATTAATTGCATTTTCTTATTCGTTTAAAACTATGTTCGATGAAGAACTCTTGAAAATTTGACACGTCCGTCTTTCAAACGGGACGGCGTGAAACGGAAAGACATGTAACATTTGTAATCAGAATGGAGAACATGGCACTAAAGACATATTAGAATATGGAGAGTGCCATGTGTCGACAAGAGATTGGAAGAAAAAAATTAAGAGAAGAAAAACAGAAAAAAAATTAAAAGAGAAAAAACTACACGGGAGATATGTGGTTGAGAAATAAATAAAAATAAATGAAAGAAAAGAACAGTAGAGGGTGCGCAGAGTTTTTTGGGAATTGAGTGTAGTTTTTATTAGTAGGAGAGAGAAATAATTTTATATAATGTTATAACTTATAAAATAAAAGTGTAAAAATAAAAAAAATTATACCATTGTTCATTATTTTTCGTGCTCTTCAAAACAAGATACATCATAGATATGTTCTGGTAAACTTAAAATTTTATATTTTTTGAATCAGTATATATGAGATATTTCTAAAGTGAACTTATTCATTAGCAAAATGAATCTTCTTTGATAAAAAAATGAACCTTATTCATTAACAAAATGAATCATAACCCCAAACACTCTAAACACCACCCTAGGAAATTTAAAAACGTCAAAGGTATTTTTATAGTTTGTAGTGTAGGGTTTAGGGTCTAACCCTTAACCACAATCCCTAAAAACCTGTCAAGTCAGTAATGACAATATAAAGTAAGACTAATACCAAAAAGAATACCCTACCCCTCCCCCCAAACACCTTAAAATCCACACTCACATAAGTTTGTGGTAGGATTAACTTTTACTAGTATTAGACAAAATATTCACTTTTCTTAAACCTTTGATTCACCTTTAAAAAACCTTTGATTCACTTTTCTTAAACCTCTGATTCACTTTTATTAAACTTTTTATTAATTTTAGTTAAACAATCTCTATTTACAAGAATCACTTTTCTTAAACCTCTGATTCACTTTATAAAAACTTCTGATTCACATTTCTTAAACTTCTTTATCACTTTAGTTAAACAATATCTATGCTTACGAGATTCACTTTTCTTATTACTCTGATTCACTTTGTAACAACTTGTGATTCACTTTTTAACAACCTTTGATTCACTTTTCTAAACCTCTGATTTACACTAATCAAACAATCAGAATCACTTTAATTAGTTAAGAAATCTCTGTTTATGAGCTTCACTTTTTTTAAAACCTCTTATTCACTTTTACGCAACTCTCTGATTCACTTTTTAACAACCTTCGATTCACTTTTTAACAACCTTTGATTCACTTTTAGTAAACTCAAGATTCATAATGAATTTAAAATAATATATACATAAAAAAAATTAAAATTTATCAAAACATACTCATGTTTGGTCTTATTTTAAAGAGCTCGAATTATGATAAACAATGATATACAATTTATATTATTTGGTCTTATATTTAATAAACTACAACATTTTAAAATTTTACAAAAATATAAAGCACAAAAGGATAAAATAAATGACAAATAATGGTCATCACCACCTTATAACATGGCCTATTCGCCAGCTTCTAGCGGTTGTAATTTGTTATATGGCCCGTTCTGTGATAACATTAATCTCACCTGAAATATAAAGCTACTCAAACCTGCGTTTGAGATAAAACTAATTTGTGAGAGTAACTATTGGACCCACTAGAAGAGAACACTAATAAAATAATGACAAGTGGCTAGATTAATCTTATCAAAATTTGAATATGCTCACCGAACATTTTGCAGACGTTATAATCAGAGTGGTTAAATTGGTGTAACATTAAAAGAAAAGAAATTAAAACTCAAATTAAACGTCGGGCTGCAAACAAATCCCGGTCGCAGTAGTATAGTGAAAATGTAAGCAACCGGATGTCGAACCGTGGGACTAATGTACATATAATAGTTCCTAAGCGTGTCACAAGAGGGGGGATTAATTGACTTGTAAAATAAATAAAAAGAAAAGATAAAATAAACTAAGTTAATAGATAAATAAAATGGAACTCTGGGTCAGGTTAAAATAATCTGCATAATTAAGCTATCTCTACTGGTTCTAATAATTTGGCAAGGTTCCTGTTATTTTCTTAAGGTCCGATGAAAACTCATAAGAACTCGTTCACCTGTAATGCAAGGTCCGATGAAAACTCAAGCAAAAGCCTGCAAACGGCAGAGGAGTATTTGAGGAATTACATTTGCAATTGAGTACTAACTTAAACGATGAAAATAAGTTTCCCCCAGTTTTACGGTTTAATTAACCCATCTGCTTTAACCGATGAAATTAAAAACAGACTTAGTAAAGCAATTTAATAAATTCATGAGATTTATTAAATAGGCGAGATAACCTTTAAAACGTAACAAACTGTATATAAATAAACCAGTAGAAATATTGCATAATTAATACAGATACATAATAACTATTCCCAGAGTAAACGTAAACTAGCCTAACATATTAAATAGATAGATAGAGACGAGAGTAATAGAAATCATCCGTAATCACTCCGTCTCACTCTGCTATTTTGTGTACGTAGGGCTAGAGGTGAATTTGGTGGACTGTAAAATAAATAAAATGGAGAAGGCGGGAGAAGAGAAATGAGATGGCGTGTGGTGAAGTGGTCGTGGATTGTATCGTTTTTCATTGCCAGAAACTTCAGGTACAGTATTATTTTATTCTGCTAATATACTAATTAGGGATGCATTAATGTAGCTAGCTAGCTAGCTGTTACGAGGCTCGCATCAACGAAACCGCTCTTCCAAAACAAAATTCATACTTGCATGTGTCAAGAAACTATATATATATATATATATATATATATATATATGTGGCCAGCAAAATTTTGTCTCTCTCGAATAGACAAATTATACCATCGTATTATCTAGTAATAAACAAATCTGAATGTCACACCTATCCCTAAAAAGTTCGGAGTATATATTAATCAAATAAGGGCATCTACAATGGTGTGGATTCCACCCATAGTGGTAAAAAAGAAAAAAGAAATTGATGAGGTGGAGGAGAGAATATGTGAGAGGGTTGCTTAATTAAGAACCTGGAGAGAGAAGGTTCTTGCTGACACATGGAAAGAGAATGTGAGAGAAGAGATTATAATAATATTTTTGAGTGGGTGGAATCCACTTTCCTTATTGTGGATGCCCTAACAATAATTGATTATATCGTCTCGTATTCAGCAACTGCAAGCCTTTATTGTATTCAGTTGATCATCAAAATGTTTTAAACAACTATAATCAAAAGAGTACAATTATTTACACACTACTAAAACACCAAAACAAAAGATTGTAATAAAATAAGGTTGGTAATGAAAGTTGAAACCCCAAACCATGTGCACGCATAATACAACCTCATTCAATATAAATAAGGGTAACTCCTAATATAACATCGATAATCAAATAAAACTGACAACACTCTGACACTGTACAAATAGTAAAGCAATATCAACACCTAGCAATCTCCGTTAGTCGCTTTACGAAACATTGTTTCAGCAGCTAGTCATCAATTTAATTTCCATTTCCCCGTACTTAAGTTAGCCGCTATGTCAACAACTTGCATCACTTGATCTAATTCTACAATTTGCATGGATGTATTCAGAATCCACGAAATCGCGTTAGACCATTTTCAGCGGTTCATATCATATATTAATGTTTCTCTGCGTAATGTTTTCCTATTTATATGTAGCCATCTACATTTTTCATGGTACAGTTTGTGTAGAGTAAATGTACATGTTTTATAAGTTTGTTGTACAGTTTATAAAGTTAGTATGTACATTTAGTACAAATTCATAAATATCATAATTCTGTATACATGTACATATACATCAGTACAGTTTTAAATGATCAAATGTACCCCTATTTTCGTTGGTCAATAATTGATTATTAAAATAGATTTTCAACTTATCGCGCGCGCGGTTTACTTGTGAATGAGTTTGTCTTCCGACATGAATTTCATAGAACAAACATATATAATCCTTATCGTCAACAAAATCCTTCGCAACAGGCCAACGAAACCTAATCATACTGTATCATGTATGTATTTAAAATAGATAACGTTTCACGATGAACTACATAACAACTCAAATAACAATATAGTATAAACTAAACACCTCGAAATGAAAGTGTTATTTGTCTTCTCCGAGTGCGTGTCCAAAATCACAAACTGTACGTCCTCCAGGCTCACTATAATTAATGATGAATATGTTGATCTCAATAATTTTTCTCCTTTGGATCCAACTGATCCCAATCAATCCAGTCATCTCCAGTCCTCCAGAAAATCCAATCACTTGCAAGAGCCACAACCGAACCTGCAAGATCACAAACTCCATTGCCATATTCCCTGATCGATCAATTTGCAAGGCAGCTGAAGTGGTTATCCAGCAACGGAGAAAGAGCTCATAAACATCATCGCAAAAGCCACTCAGATTAAGCAAAAGATGAAAGTGGTGACTTGCTACTCTCACAGCATTCCAAAACTAGCTTGTTCTGATGGTGAAGATGGGTTGTTAATAAGCACAAACTACTTGAACAAGGTTGTTGAAATCGATAAGGCGGCTCGAACAATCACTGTTGAGAGTGGGGTGCTATTGAAGGACCTGATCGAAGAGGGTGCTAAGGCTGGCCTTGTTTTACCATACACACCGTATTGGTATGGTCTTACTATAGGAGGGCTTATAAGCACTGGATCTCATGGTAGTTCATTGTGGGACAAAGGAAGTGCAGTTCATGAGTATGTTATTGGGGTTCGAATCATTAGCCCAGGAGAATCTGAAGATGGGTATGTTAAAGTTAGAGCGCTGGATGTAACTGATGAAGATCTCAATGCAGCTAAGGTCTCCCTTGGAGTCCTTGGTGTTATTTCACAGGTAATTAGCCAGTAAACAATATATACTAGCTACTTTTCTTTGGCATGGGTTTTAATTATATTCTCTGGTATATACTAAATTCTCATTACGAATTTCTAAGTACAAATTAATTAATGTCCTCTTTAAATTGAAGGTCACCTTACAACTACAACCACTTTTCAAACGATCCATTACCTACAAAGAAATGGATGATCATGATGTGAGTGAGCAAGCGTTGAAGTTTGGAAGAAAATATGAGTTTGCAGATATGATTTGGTACCCCAGCCAAAAGAAAGTTATGTACAGAGTCGATCATCGTGTTCCATCCAACATGTCAGGCAATGGTCTGTACAATTTAATTTGGTACCGACCTGTGCCCTCAGCTGTAGTTGCTGCCAGGACTACTATAGGTTAATTCTGCTGCTATGCTAGATATATCCTGGAACATTTTTATGCAGTTATTAATAATCAATCAGATCTCTCTTCCAACTGATCAATCGGCCATGCTAATATCTGTTGAATATATCTTGAGCTATACATTTACAGAAAAGCTCCAAGAAGCAACCAACGATGCTGATGGAAAGTGCCGCAGTGCCAAGTTAACGATGACAACTTTCAAAATCGCTGCATTTGGTCTTACGAATAACGGTATTAATTACTACTTCCTAGTTCTTGCTTTTAATTAATTTGTTCTTATACAAGTGTGATACGACATGTACAAGTCACAAGTTACTGCGCGCTTTATATTTCTTAACTCCATAAGAGATTTTTTTGTGATCTCTTTCTCAATAGAAATCAACACCTTTCTTATATTTGTAATACTACTACTACTATCAAAAAAGGTGTAAAAAAATAACATCTTTAATTTGTGACGTTGTAGGAGTCTTATTTACCGGATACCCTGTGGTGGGATACCAAAATCGCCTTCAATCTTCGGGAACTTGTCTCAACAGTTTAGAGGATGCATTGTTGACAGCATGCCCGGAGGATCCACGAATTCCTGGCAGAATTTTATATCATCAAACCACATTTAGCATTACACTACCAAAGGTAAAAAGCTTCATAGAAGATGTACAGAAGCTGGTGAGAATGTACCCAAAGTCAATGTGCGGGGTGGAACTTTACAACGGCATCTTAATGAGATATGTGAAAGGGTCTAGCGCTTACATGGGGAAAGAAGAAGATTCAATAGACTTTGACATAACATACTTCAGAAGCAAAACCCCACTAACTCCAAGGATGTATGAAGACATAATAGAAGAGATTGAGCAAATGGCTTTGTTCAAGTACAAGGCTTTGCCTCATTGGGGAAAGAACCGAAATTTGGCCTTTGATGGGATTATCGATAGGTATAAGAAGGCTGGAGAGTTTTTAGAGGTCAAGGAGAAATTTGATCCAATGGGGCTGTTTTCCAGTCAATGGTCTGATCAGATTCTCGGTTTACAAGGAGGACCAAGAATAATTAAAAATGGATGTGCTCTGGAGGGGCTATGCATATGTTCTGATGACACTCATTGTGCTCCTCACAATGGATATTATTGTCGTCGTGGAAAAGTGTATAAGGAGGCAAGGGTCTGTGAAAAATTATAGTACCTACCAAGTGCTAGAGTTTAGTTCTCAGATTATTACATTGGTTTCCTCTCGATCGATCTACCGATTTTTGAAACAACTAGTAGGTACGTATAACTTTTATAAATGCATATGTGTGACTTCAAAATGAGCAAAAACTAAGGAAACCCTTAATTTCCCAGAAAAAATAAACAATAATGAAAACCTATGTTTAATTGCATAATTAACTTGTTTATTATTGATTTTTTCAAGTATCTACCCAAGTCTATTTGCAATACTTTGTGGAAATATAGGCTGCTCTACAGCACACTGATTATTGTCACCGAGTCGCGCAGCAAAGAGATCATAGTAAGCAGTAGGATCAATTCCATGCAATACCCTGACCCGTTTCCCATTCTGTGGGTCAATTTCCAATTGCCCATCTGTTGATTCATTGCCTGTTGCTCGTACTCTGATGGGCTTTGTGACAAAGGTTGATTTTAGATCTTTCATCAAGATTGGAGCTCCCAGGATCTCACCCATGAAAACACCCTGCCAACAATGAGCAACATATATCTCTTCCATCAGTACTGACCGAGACCCACGTCACGCGTCGTTACCATATTATATATAGTCTATAACTTTCTCAATACATATATATATATATATATATAATGAGATGAAAAAGAAGGAAGTAAGAAAGTAGTAGGAAAGTTCGCATTGGCCTGATTTACCATATGTCGATATCTAAAATGCTGTTTCTTCAAATGTTGTAGCTGATATACAAGTCGTTTGACGAAGATAACCTCTGGGGTCTTCCTTGTTTGCTTTAGCTTCCTTAACATCTTATTTAAAGAATTGATCTTTCGTTGCACACCCAATGGAATGAGTGTGATGTCAACATCGGCATTTAACACTGTGTTTGCAGCCATAGGGTCAAGAAACATATTGAACTCCGCATACCTATTTGAAGGGATTGTGAAAACGTTGCCAGCTGCGTCATTGGCATTGGATCTAATGTGTCCTCCGACAACAAAAACTTCCTGCAAATTTGTTAAGATACAGAAAAAGCATGACTAAAAATTTAACAAAAGTCAAAAGGTAAATTGAAGAGAAAAAGTGGAGATGAAATTCGAACCTGAATATGGGATGTGGCATTTTTGTCTGAGGTGATTATACTTGCTAGAGTGGTTAAAGGCCCGTTTGTTAATATGGTAATCTTAGTTTTTGGATGCTTAATAGTTACATTTTCCCAAACCTCTAAAGCGAGTGGTTGTCTGAGCTCAGGATGTTCTGTATCGCGTGGGGCTCCGTATTTTACCGAGTCTTCTGCTGTGTACCTACAATACAAACCATTATATACATATCCTATATATATATAGCGTTTCAAATTGATTGAATGAATGAATTCACCTTCTCGACTTCTTGGAAGGCTGCGAGCCAGGCCATAGAGAGTATCGGAGTCGAGCAATCCACCACTTCCATGTGGGATAGCTTTTGCATACTTGCAATCACCAACAATCGTGCTAGGATACGACTGATTTAGAGCGAAGAAATTCCCTAACCCAACTGGTATATCATCTCGACCCATCATGTGAAGCACATCATAGACGATGTCTATAGTTGCAGCACTTGCCCATCCAGTGGGAGTAATGAGTATTGCCTGAAAAAGAAAAAGTATATATGTAACGGTGCAGAATTAATGCCTTGTGAACAAAGCCTGGTTATTCTATCGATTGATGGTGAACTGAATTTAGTACCTCAAGATTAATCACGTCTCTAGGTACTTTAAGAAGGTAGAAAAGAGCTATGAAGTCACCAACGCTCATATCCATGTCAAAGATGACGGGTTTGCCAAGTATTTTAGATCCAAACGCGGGTACGTGAAAGGCTTGCTTGGAATCAGAAAATTGACTAGTGTAATTGAACCTTCCTGATTGGTGTGGTCGATTGATAGCCTGCAATGAAAGGGACATGTAATTAATTTGTAAGTTTTACATCATACGATCAGTACGTACGTAGTTGTACATTTTTCTTTTGTTTAGATAGAGCTAGCTGCTCAGGATAATTTACATCTAAGAAGGTTTTGGCAAATTCTGTTTCAATTAGACTGTTAGGATCTTTAGCAGCCTTAGCCTTTCTAGCCACAAGAACACGAGCTGCTCCTGGCTCCGTGGTACTTCGCGTACGGGCATCCTGATGATTGAGAGAGAGATGGTATATGTAGTAAAAGTTTATATATATGGGAAAATATTTAATCCATAGACTTGCCATATTTTATGTATTAGCTTTGTGATATGCAGGCATGATATAGCTAGTTAGGAAACATACATACCTGACATCTTCCATCTCCATTCTCCACCAAACAAAAAGGATCTTGAAGTCCCATCTGAACATGACCACTAAAAGCACTGCCTTTCTTTAAGCCAAACTTGGGAAGTTTACGGTCATCAAAGAATGGGTTAGAACCATCTGATACACCGTATGGTTCGTTAGAGGTAACTACAGTGATGTTCATGTATTCCATCAAGGAAAATTGGTTGTCCCCATTTGGTAGTGTAACTGAAGCTGCTATACCAGCTGTGAAACAATCCCACATGAAGAACCGCTGTTTATTAATCCAAACAGATCAATCAGGAACGTCAGATTCAAACTGGTAGTTAAGTAATATGACGAACCGGAGTCTTTTTCTTTTTTTTTTTTTTGTACAAGCATATATTTACATTCAAACCAAGTACCTGGAAGAACTGATCGTCAAACCAAGTATCATGAGTCAACTTTAGTGATCTGTAGATGTATTGTGCTTCATACGTACTCTGTGTCCTCTCAAGTTCTCTAAGGAAATACTCAGTAATTGGGATAGTGTCGGTAGCATCAATAGGAACCAGTGTGACTGGTATTCCAGAATGAATTACCTGATGAGCAGCAAATGGGTCTTGAAACAAGTTGAATTCAGCATATGGGTTGCTCGTATAAGTGGTGAATATGTTTCCCACATGTCCTTCGCTTGATACTCTGTTTATACTACCACCCATTGCGTATATATGCTCCACATTCTTCTTCAAGTGTGGGTTGTTCATAAGAAAAATGGCAAAGTTTGTGTGTGCTCCCAGTAGAAGGACAGTCGTTGGTCCTTTAGATATTGTGTCGATCATCACTTGTTGAGCTGTTGGTTGTCGGAGTGGAATGTAATGTCTACTGCCCTGAAGATTTGGGTTTGAAGAAATTAAGGATTAAACTAATTAAGTCCTGTGTGCAGAACAGAACAGAAGAAGATAATCAAGTGATTTAAGTAGATAGTATATATAGCTACTCACTTGTGGAAGAAATTCCTTACGGAGACCGTAGTTGGTGTCAATGTCAAGCCTTCCACCTTTACCTACCGGAATAGATTGTCTGTATCGACAATATCCCGTAGTGGTTGTTCCTTGTTCGATTATGGGAAGATAACCACCTACATTAGGGAGAATGGTACCGTCTTCCAGTATTCCACCTTCGCCTCCGATTCCGACAGAGATATCATCTCGACCCATCATGAATAGAAGGTCATAGATATGGTTCACACCGTGACCGGCATCAGTCCAAGCGTTTGCATTGATGGTCACAGCCTGTATGTATGTATGTATATAATTATGTATGTATTCAATAGTATTACATTCAACGCAATTGGGTCAGAATGCTTAATATTTGATATTTTTATATTGTTAATATATTAAACAAGCACATAATGATATTAACAAGCCGGAACTGATTTTGCAGCCACTTATAAAAAAAACAAGCCCATAATTAAATAGGTGAAAGCTTCAATTTCATTGAATGATTTATTGGATCACGAGAAGCCTTGCCATTGATTGAAGTCTGTAAGAGAAAGAAACCCAGCGTGAGGGGAGGAAGTTAATATCACAAAGAAAAACATAAAAATGAAGAAAACTAACTAAGCAAGAAAAAAGTGTACTTCGCCCGTTGGTCAACGCAAAAGTTGACTTTCAAAGATCAATCTACTGCCACCAAAAAAGAAGAAATTTAAGACGTTGAGTTTGACTCACACTCGATTGAAGTATGAGATCTAGAGTTTATTAGTAGTATTTCTTTTTGTGAGTGAGGTTAATTTTTGGGGTTAATGTACGTATCTAGATGAGAGACCTGACAATGAATCGTCACAAAATTTGTACTAATATATTAGAGGGACAAAAAATAGGAATTTATTAATTTTATGTATTAAAAAGGAAACCCAAGAATTGAAAACTCCCCAATCCCCAGAAAGTTACTCATGGGGTAAAACCAGCATATACAAATACAACTATGTCAGAACACGAAAGAGGAAGGAAAGGGAAACAAAAGCAACTTGACATAATAGTAATAGTAATTATATTATATATATAGAAAGAATAAAAAAAAATTATTATGGGAGAGATTGGGATATGATACCGTCAAATCGAGTTGTGATCGATTGAGCTTCAAGAGATAAAGGAGAGCAAAGAAGTCATCAGTATCAACATCCGTGTCAACCAACATTCGACGAGGAGGTGAACAAGAAGATGATTCCACCATTATTCCTCCTTCAAAGATAATAACCAGAGCTATTAAAGACAGCACAACTGCCCATTCTTCAGCTCTGCTTTTAAACCTCTGCATTTCCGAATTACCCTGCTAGCTGGGATTTTCTTTCCTCTTTTGTCAAATTAAAGAAGAAGTGCCGTAAGGAGAAGGGTGATGACACGAAAGAGACTTTATATAGAGGCAGAGAGAGATAGACAGATCAGATACCCGCTCTTCTTCTCCAGTTTCCTTTGTTGTTAGTGTCTCTCTGCTGTTATTTATAATAAGCG
>CM041777.1:198919047-198958193 GCA_023374045.1 Limonium bicolor | reverse complement strand
TCAACCAAATGTAGCAACTTGCAGTGGAAGCAAAACCAAATCTACCTACCTTGGGTATTACCACCACATTCAATTAAATGGGTGCTAAGGCTAACAACCCCAAAAGGCCTCTGAAAGAACATAACATTAACTCAAAACCTTGTTGGTACAATTCTTTCCCCAGGCTACAAAACTCCTCCTCCGAGGACAGGTCCCCCGGTAGCATCTACTCCCTACATCGGGGCCACAAAAATTATTATTTAACTAACTCAATAATTCTATAATTGTGTTCCCTCCCCGAAAGGTCCATACACATCAATCTTCATCCTACGACCATAAATCACAATAACATGGAAAAGGGGTTGCACAAATCAGTGAAACTGAGTAAATCATTGTTTCATCCTGTAACATTCATTTTCTTTGGAAACGGTTTATCATAACAAGTTATTCTACATATATATTAAACCAAAGTATAAGTCCACTACGTACAACCTACCAAACCATGCATACATCTGCTTTCATACCACCAACAATAAACAATCAACATATATAAGGGAGGATGTCTTTCAAACAATTCTCCGAAAGGAGATCAAACACCCCAAAGGGAAAAACTTTCGGACACCCATCAAGTAGGGCCACGGTTCATTCACCCATCAATTAGGGTCACGGTTCATTCTCAAATATCAATATCAATATCAATATCAATAGCAATATCAATACCAGTACCAGTACCAGTGCCGGTACCAGTCCCGGTCCCAATCCCAGTCCCAGTACCATTACCGGTCCCGGTCTGGGTCCCAGTCCCAGTCCCAGTCCCAGTCCCACTCCCAGTACCAGTACCAATACCAATACGAGTACCAGTACCAATGCCAGTGCCAGTACCAGTACCAGTACCAGTACCAGTACCAGTACCAGTACTAGTACCAGTACCAGTACCAGTACTAGTACCAATACCAATACCAATATCAACATCAATACCAATACCTATATCAATATCAATATCAATATCCACCACACCCTATGTCCTTAACTGTGCACATCCCCCAAGTAGGTACTTTTGCCCCCAAATGAGTAGATCATGGTGGCTTCACCACAATTCATTGGTAGCTATGCAAGTCAGTGTATTAATTTGTTCAAGTTCAAAGAGAGTTTCTCTTATCAAGTGCATCAACAAAACATGTCCCAAATCCAAAAAAATCAATTTACCCATAAGATTGAACACAAATAACATCCCCACAGTCTTGCGAGCTCAATGCTTTCAAACTAGAGTGTACACATTACTCAAACTGACCGGAAATAAGTTCCAAAATCACCAAAACATGACTCAACAATATTCGGTATAACAATCATGCGCAAAGCATACAAGGCATACAAGTGATGATCTCAATGATTTACCTCTACTTCACCCCTAATAATTGAAGAATACCAGCTCATAAAAACAGAGTACTCCTCGTCAACCAATCTATTCTAAGTGCCCGATTACTTCACCCAATTGCTCTCAGCTTTAACTCTCTTAGTTTTGAGAAATTTATGATGGATATATCCTAAAAAGGAGTGTAAAATAGTGGATTTATATAGAGTTCAAGGTTTAGTATGCTACTTGTAAGATTTATGGCAATATGGGGATTATTTTATCAAGAGGTAATTGTGGGCAGTTCCTAATCATGAGGTAATACACACGTAACTCTAACATAGGAGGAACTAATGGTGCAAGCTCATAGGTTGACAATAAGGAGGAAAATAGAAAAGAGATACATGGATAGGGTGGTGGTAGATGTGGCTCGCACCCAGATACCGGCATACTTCTTCTGGGCCTTTTTTCCCCAGTATTCTTTTCAAACATTCCCCCGAGGTAATTCTCCCCGGGCATTTCTTTCTAAACATTCCCCCCGGGGATACCCCTCTGAGTAATTTTCACGAGGACCCATACTAAGATGATCCACCTAAAACCATACTAAGGTCAATAAAAATTCCTAGAGGCATTTCAATAGTCGTATCGACAACCTTATTGGTGGGAAAATCGGTAACTTGAAACGAATCTTTCTATAACTTATCAAGAGCTCTCCCATAGCGGTTATGAGAAGCTAGAAAGTATGCTAAAGAAGCACCTAGAGTATAATAGATGTTTTATGGCTGAAAACTGATCTCAATCCACCGTGATCCAACCTCAACAATAGTCCTTTCAACAATCTTATTGGTGGAAAAATCAGCAATTTGAAAAGCGGATGAATGACAAACCATTTTACATCTATCAAAAGTCTTCTTAGGGGGGGACAGTAAGATAGAGAGTATGCTTGCAAAGCTTCTAGAGCAGAATAGACATTTTATGGTTGACATACAAGCTCAATCCATCGTGATTCAAGCGCAACAGCAGGCTCATCAACAACCTTTTCAATTTACACAGGGGCCAAAAGGATTCCTCACCAGTCGGGCCTACCCGTTAGAAGAGATTCTAGCGAGAACTCTGAGGAGTGAAGACCGGTTCGAGCCTATTATTCTTGAAGCCGAGGAAGAGCCCGATGAAGAGGTAGTGTGGCAAGTTGATGATTTATATTACCCAGCCTCTCCAACCTCGAGTCAATCGGAGCACCCAACATTTATGGAAATCTTGCCTCACCTTATTTGCAACAAGTTGAGGACAATTTGCGGTGGATTAAGGGAAGTGGAAAAAATTGTAGCTTCCTCTATAGTTGTCTGCTAACAAATTTCTTCCAATATTGAGCCTCTCCCATTTGAGGAGGATGTCTACATCCTCAAATTTGAGGACGAAGAGCCGCTTTAGACTGGTAAAAAATTGTAGCATTATTCTATTGTGCTTCTCCAATTGGAAGAAGATGTTTACATCCTCAAATTTGAGGAAGAAAAGCCGCCACCACCACCCCGTCTTCTGCTAGAGATACGTTACCGTTAATACCTCCTCAAACAATAGGTTTTGTGGAGTATTTATATTTGAATTTTATTTGTTGAGGTAACACTTTGTTTTGATCAAGGTGGTTTGAAGATTTATTTTTGAACTAGGATAACAAAGCGGAAGTCTTGCCGAAGACTAAAAACACGAGCAACTAACTGGGAGGCAACCTAGTGTCGTCGAAGTCATCATTAGTTTAATTTTTCTTTGGTTTGTTTTGTTTTATTTGCTTCACTCTTGTTTGTTATATGTAGTTGTGTTTTTTTAAGAAAATAGCAGTTGTAGTTTTGGCCTCGTCTGGACATGCGAGCATAGAAGGGACATGCACTGTATAGATGTTTGGACATGTGTCCGGACATACTAGTCCGGAAAATGTGCGCGAGGAATAAGTCTTCAATCATAAGGACATCCGAAAAAGTATCCGGACATACTAGTCCAGACAGAGTGCGAGCGGTGCAAGTAAGGAGACATCCAGACAAAACAAAAATTTCACCAAAGTTGAGCTTTTCTTTTGTTTTTCAGCATTATCAGTTTTTAGTCTATTTCAATTCAGCATTAGTTTTTTTTCTTAGTTTAATTTTAATTCTCTTTCACTTATAAGTGGCAGTTGTGTCCTTGGTATTAATGCAACACTTCTAGCACTTTGTGGTATTTTGTTAGTGAGTGCAAGAGAATACTTTCACTATCTTTACCTCTCCAAGGCTGCACACTTGCCTGTACGCAAGTGTGAGGAACACCTCTACCTCACAATTGGACTTAAGAGTGAGAAAATGAACTTTCCTCAATCAAACTATATCAGGGGAGTTGCAGTGTCTCAACCCCTACTATTTGTGTTTTATTGTCAGTCTATGATGTCCAGAATGAAATTCTTCAAGAGCGTGGCATATTTTGAAAGGTCTTTTCTTGATTTTATTTTATGAACAATGAGGACAATTCCTCTTTAACTGTGAGGAAGTGAGACCTTTCCCTTAAAATATGCCAGTGGTGCTTATTGCCACTCTAGTTTTTTTTTTTTTCTCTCTTAATATGATTAATATGCTTCTTTGAGTGCTTATAATTGTTGAATTTTAGGTGATATTCTTGTGGAAGTTTAGAAATTGAGTCTGATGACAACCTCAAGAATTTTTTTTCCTAAAGCTGTCTCACTAACTTATTTTCTCAAATTAATTCTATTTTCACTGAAATTTGGTGGTTTAGATGATTGTGGAAACTTGATTAGTTTAGCTTGGTGACCTTGGGAATGATGTGAAAGTTTGGAATGAAAGGATTAGTCAAGGTACTCCTCGGATCATTGATTTTTTGAACAAAAACATACCTCTTGTATCTAGTTATTAAGTCCTCGGGGTGACTTATCACTTATTTACACTCGAGATATGGGATAGTTGGCCCAACATCGCTCTAGGGATAGAGAGAAAAAGTTTGGGTGACTAAATAACTATGCAATTTACAAAAAATCGTTTGTTGTGAAATTTCTAAAGGAAGATAAGGTTTTCCATGCGAAAAAAGTTAATTGGAGTTTTTTCTTATGAGTGTGTGGTGTTACAGAATAAGACATTACTTCACGTCTCTTGTCATCCAAATGAAAAACAAAGAAATTGGTGGAAGGTTTCAAGGTATTCTATGTTTAGTTTCGGCATTCCGAGTTCTGACTTCTCTATGCTCTTATTAAATCGTTTTTTTTTTACGGTTTGTGAAAACTAACATGTATGAGCAGGTTAATTCTTTTGATTGTTGTTTTGCTTGCACAAACAATGTAGACTCTATTTAAGTTGTATCCAGACATACTTCAGACATACATGTCCGAACAAAAGTTGAGAACAGACTGTAGAACTGTCTAAACATATATCTGGACGTGCTAGCTAGTCCGAACACATGCCGAAAATCAAAATAAAAAGAAAGGACAGGAATCAGCACTCCACGGCATGTCATCACATTCCCTCACGAGAATCAGTTACCCACACCACATTCACGTTCACCAATTCATTCTCTCACTGTAGCACAAGATTCATTCACGATCAATTAATTATTCACTCCATGACCATGCACTTCATCGCCAAACATTGACAAATAATTTTTCACGCACCATCAGTGGTGGGATTACCCTGGGTGAGTGTGATGGTGCATGAATAATTAGTTGTGCGATGATGTGCATGGTCATGGAGTGAATAATTAATTGATCGTGAATGAATCTTGTAACCCCAGGTGAGTGTGATGATGGATGCGTAATTAGTTATCAATGTGTGGGGATGATGTGCATGGTCATGGTCATGGAGTGAATAATTATTTGATCGTGAATGAATCTTGTGCTGCCGTGACTGAATATATTGGTGAACGTGAATGTGATGCGAGTGTTTGAATAATCATTAATTAATAATGACTTAATCCTCGGTATCTATCTCGACTAGCGTGTCTGGATATAGGTCTGGACAGTTTTACCACTTAAATAGGGAATTCCGTTTTGTTCTCGTTTGTTGATGAGTTATAATAGATAAAGTATACAATTCTATGACTTATTCCTGCATTTGATCTATAAAATGCATTAGCTCTCATATAAACAAATTGTCCAAACTATACAAATTAGAGGTTCTCTTATTTACTATTATAAAAAAATTACATTTTTACATTATTCTAATTAACCGTAAAATCAGTAGAACTTACTGAAAACAACAATTTACCGGTGTCTGTTAATCGCTTCTAATAAAACCGGTTTCCTAGTAACCAAATAACCGGTTATAAAACACCCTAGCTAGGCGAATTAATCTTCAACAAGGTGTATGAACAAGTTCCTTCAAATCAAGAGTTATGATAGTTGCTGTTGCTGGGTTCTCCACCAAAAACGCTCTTACAAACTCAAAAGTAACCATGCCGTACAAATATGCTTCACTTTGAAACCATAATTATAATACACACGTTCAATTCCTAGCATACTATAAATACACATCATAACGTCAACTCTTCCAAAAAATAATCGCACTTCTCCTTTCACCTACTTCTTACAGAACAAGCGTCATTTCTGTTCACATCTCCTTGTCCTCTCTCCATCATCATCACCATGCTATCGCTTTGCTCGAAAGGAAGAAGCAATTTCAAGCCACCAACATATCTTTCTCTCGTTTTAGCTAACCTCATCATCTTACTTATACTATGTAGCAATATTGCCCTTTGTAGCCCACCAGAAGATCCCATACGTTGCTCATCCAAAAACTCCAATATTTCTTGCACTATCACAAACTCCTATGGCACATTCCCTGATCGTACCATTTGCAAAGTTGCCCGAGTATCCTACCCAACCAATGAGGCTGAGATCATTGCTTTGGTCTCAGAATCTGTCAAGAAGGGTGTCAAGATGAAAGTGGCCACAAGATACTCTCATAGTATACCTAAGCTCGTCTGTCCTGATGGGGAAGAAGGGCTGCTGATCAGCACTAAGTATCTCAACAATGTGTTGGCAGTAGACACACATGCCCAGACAATAAGGGTAGAGAGTGGTGTGACGCTAAAGCAATTAATTGACAAGGCTTCTAAATATGGGCTAAGTTTACCCTACACGCCCTATTGGCTGGGCCTAACAATTGGTGGGATTATTGGCACAGGAGCTCATGGGAGCTCACTGTGGGGAAAGGGAAGTGCTGTCCATGATTATGTTGTAGAGATGAGGATCGTTACTCCTAGTGGGCCCGAGGACCAGTATGCTAAGGTCAGAACCATTAATGAGGGCGATGAAGATCTTAATGCAGCTAAGGTTTCCCTTGGCGTTCTTGGAGTTATATCTCAGGTAACATAGGAATATTATGAGGGTCCAGATTCCATTTGAAAGAAAATATTGCCATGTTTGTTAAGGACTCATTCAGGTGAGCTAGGTCATATACTTGAGATGATAACCTAGATCTCATATGAAAACAGCGTATGAGCTTCACCTTCTCAAGGAAAGTTACTCAACATACATTTGGTAGTTGGTAGATTGAATTCTAGGGGGAGAAAGTGAATAGAATAATAGTGAAATATTAATTCAAAAGGAAAACAGATGAGATGATACTTCTTATTCTATTTAAGAATTAATTTGGGAGCCGTTTTCAAACATCCGCCAGAATTCCCAACATACAAAAATGCCATCCTGGAGCATTTCTCGTGGAGATCCAGTTATTTTTGTGGTATTTGAGATAATGGAAGCATCACAGTGGAGCAAAAAATGCTATTTTGCTTTCTTATTATTATAGAGTATATTACTTTATTAGTTATAATGATAATAAATAATGCTATTTCCGGGTTTCGAGGTAATTTTTGACATTACCGTTTCCCCTTTCAGAAACAGGGATATTTCCGAAACCCAACTGTTTCGGTGCAACATAGCCACCAACTAATAATAACTAATTTGGCGGAAACAGATCACACTAAAATTAGAACCAATGTTCAAGAGAGCCGTCACTTACAAGACAATGGATGACAATGATCTGGGTGATCAAGCGGTAGAATTTGGGAAGCTCCATGAGTTTGGTGACATCATATGGTACCCCAGTCAACGAAAGGCGGTGTACAGAGTAGATGATCGCATGTCGAATAATGCTCCAGGCAATGGCGTGTATGACTTTATAGGATTTCGAGCGACATCCTCAATTGCTTTGGCTACAGTAAGAACATCAGGTCAGCCAATCATTCATTTCAATAACTTAGATGCAGTATTAATTTTACATTATTAATTTGCTATCCATATGTCATTGTAAATTGTGACAGTCTATAATTCAAAAATAATTGCTCCACTTCACTGTGTTGCCCTGTTTCGTCAGAGGAGAGCCAAGAAGCATTACGCGATGCCAACGGCAAATGCATAGACGCGAAGCTAACCACATCACTGGTCAAAACAGCAGCATTTGGTCTCAAAAACAACGGTAGTTCTCTAGTACTTTTAAGGTGCTTAATTCCCTAATCTCTAGACACAAAGTACTGTATGATGGCCCGACCATAAAGTATGATGAGCAAGTGAATTTCTCCACAAAATATGCTAAATATACGTATATTTGAAACTTTCACTTGACACTAAAAAAAGTAAAAAAACGACTATATAATCAATATTGATATAATTATTGCGAAAGAAACAATCCACTATAATAAAAATAAAAAATAAAAAGGTGGGCGAAATCTTAGTAGAATAGAAGATAACTCTTCGAGCATACTTATCTGTTCTAATTTCCAAGTGCCCGCATGGCATAAACCAGGTATACTCTTCACCGAGTATCCTGTAGTCGGATACAACAACCGCATACAATCATCAGGATCATGCCTCAACAGCCCCGAAGATGCTCTCATCACAGCTTGTCCATGGGATCCTCGTGTCAAGGGTCTGTACTTTCACCAAACCGCATTTAGCGTTCCACTCTCAAAGGTGAAGAGTTTCATCAACGATATACAAGATCTCATCAATCTGAAGCCCCAATCACTGTGCGTTGTTGAACTCTACAATGGCATCTTGATGAGATATGTCAAGGGTTCGACTGCCTACCTGGGAAAAGAAGCAGAAGGACTAGATTTTGATATCACATATTACAGAAGTAAGGACCCTTTGGTCCCAAGGCTGTACGAGGATATTCTTGAAGAAATCGAACAAATGGGTCTTTTCAAGTATCAGGGGTTGCCACATTGGGGTAAAAATAGGAATTTGGCATTCGATGGAATAATCAGCCGGTATCAGAACGCAAATGAGTTTTTAAAGGTGAAAGACAAGTATGATCCCAACGGACTTTTCTCAAGTGAGTGGACAGATCATGTCTTGGGTTTGAAGGGAGGCCTGAGTATAGACACAGAAGGGTGCGCTTTGGAAGGATTATGTATTTGCTCTAAGGATATTCACTGTGCCCCCAAGAAGGGGTACTTTTGTCGGCCAGGAAAAGTTTACAAGGAAGCAAGAGTCTGTACTCAAATGAGTTCCAAAAAGGATTGATCTGTTCCTTCACCGCGTCACATATATAACCGAGGGGGGGTCCGGATGACCCATAGTTGTTTGGACAATAAAAAAGATATTTTTTTAAAGTATAGTTTTAATAACATAAAATTGAGTAAAATACTGAAAGTTGATAATAATATTTAGTAATAGAAACATGTTCCTATATGTAAGGTTGTAATGCTTAATAAATTTATGACTACACATTTATATTTAATATATGTTATTGTCGAAAAATTTTTTGGACCCCATAAGATTTGACTTCTGGGTCCGCTACTGGAAAATATCCGGTCACATGGTGTTTGACCACCTCATTTCCATGCACAGAGCCCTTTTATGGGTTATGCCGTGGCAGGTTTTTTTTTATTGTGAATGACGTGGCTATATCATGTGTGCCTCCTTCACAAATGAAAAAGAGCTGTTGGCTCATTTGTAAAGGAGACGCACATGGTATAGGCGCCTCTCTCAAAGCATCTTGACCAAGTGCGCTTCCTTTGCAAATAAGCTAACGACTATTTTCCAGAGCCCCAATGTCTAATTTCGTTTATCTATATATGTTTGAGTTGTTCTTTAATTGCTATTGCTAGCGTTCTTTCCAAGTTCTTCTCCATTTTCTCAACAAACAATCTCTGATGGAAATCCCTTGTACTCTCTTTCTACATGTAGATCTCAGATACGATTCTTATGGAGAGTATTTTCATATTTCCCCCTTCTCTAAGTTTATATTCACACAAATTCCTGAATTCACCACATTTAAATTTTTCAAGGATTATGTGAAAAACCTTGCCGATTCAGAGTTGGGTAGAGATTACGTAATTACCGCTCTGGTTTGTCGGAAGCTCGAGTGTAAATATCCATTCATGTCATTTCTTCCTCTTCAAATCAACAACAGTGCTCGTGTTAAGATGATGGTATCAAACTACTTGCAGAATATCGATGTCCTGAACAACGTGGCAGTACAGGTGGAGTTCAAGCTTGCTGGCACAACTTCCATGGAGCAAAACAATGAAAACATTGAAAGTACAACCCTGACCCCTTGTGTGTCGATGAACAAAGTTCGGAAGATGATCCCGAGATGGAGCTTGAGATTTCCATGTCGATGATGATGTTGATGACGAAGCCGGTCCTTTGACACCATACACTCTTGTGGCCTCATTCTCAACGTAGGTAGACTTACAGGCCATAAGCCAAATGCCTTTAGATGTTGACCGAAAGGGTATACCCTATTGGGGGCCAGGCCAGGAGTTTGTTAAAGGTCAGGAATTCATAGATAAAAATATTTTTGTAATGGCTGTCAAAGATTATCACCTGCAAAAAAATGTTGATAATCTACCACAAGAAAACACAAGAAAAGTTTACGCGTTAAAGTGTTGACAAAAGGAAGGATGCAAGTTCTATTTTCATACTGCTTCGTTGAAGGATGCATTTGAATGGCGCATACGTAAATTCACTCCTTAGTTGTACGCTCCTACCATGAACAAGAACAATGATCGGTTCATAACTTACCATTTCATTGCTGAAGCGATGACTCCTCGAGTCATAGAGAATCCGGCACTACAAGTGAAGACGGTTATTCAACTAATTCCTTTAGAGTATAGAAGGAAAATCAGCTACAAAAAAAAACTTGGATAGGCCGTGCTGAAGCCATAAGAAGAGTTTACGGGGATTGGGTGCAATCATATATGGAATTACCAAGGTACATCTTAACGATAAGACACTATATGCCTACTTCATACATGGATTTGGATTCTACTATTGTATACGAGAACAAGACACAAACTACTTAAAATACATAACTGCTTTCACATACATGAAACCGTTATTGCAAATAGATGCTACTCATCTTTACGAAAAGTATAAGGGTAAGTTCTTAGTTGTCGCGCAAGATGGTAACAACAAGATTATTCCCATGGCTTTCAGCTTGGTTGCCGGGGAATCAAGAGATGACTGGAAATATTTTCTCGATCTTGTGCGTAACATGGGCCACGGACTGATTTTGCTATAATCATGGACCGTGTCGGAGCAATAATGTCAATTATGCGGGAGGATCCATACTGGCTAGCACCATATGCACAACATTTCTTGTGTCTCCATCACATTGCTTCGACCTTTCAAACCAGATATGGAAACAAAGAGTGGAAGAAGCACTTGATAAACACTAGTAATTATCTGTTCCACGCCTTAGTAGATTTTTAAATACCCTCCTTTTTCCGGTAATTTAGTAATAATTGTTTATGATTCTTATATGTTATTTTGTGTATTCGTAGGTTACTTTTTCTGGAAGGATATTGTTGATGCATAATCTCTTCACGTTTTGAATTAGATAATATCTCTTCACCCTTCAATTGCTTCATATTTTAATGATCTTCCTGTGAAGAAATGGTCATGTGCTTATGATGATGGTAGAAGGTGGGGCCATAAAATAACCAATTTGGTTGAGTGCATGAACGGTGTGTTGAGATGGTTTGTTCGCTTACCGTAAACAGCGATTGTGGAGAGCACAATGTACAAGTTAATTGATTGTTTCTGAGATAACTTGGAAACATACACTACACAGAAGAACGGCAGCCCAATTTTTACCAGGAAGCTTCTTCAAAACCCAAACTCTTGCGAACGATCACTGTGTGGTTGTGATTAATTCGCTAGATTTGGTTTTTGAGGTGGTTGACAATGAAGATGCCACCCTAAGGTGAGACAAAGGTAAATTTTTTGTAGTCAAAATCAACAAAAGAGTGTGTGAATGTGGTGAGTGGCAAACATTTAAGTACCCCTGTTCACATATCATAACGGTATGTTCTAGCACATCACTTGATTAGAAAAACTATGTTCACAATGTATACAAACTGGATACGATAATACATGCATATTAGGAGAACAAAATTTGTTCCATTCAAGAACCTAGGAAACTAGCCTTTATATTTGGCCTCATTGTGGTTCGGACCCAAACATGATGCGTACGGTCAGAGGCCGTTCTAAGGTGAGACAGAGGTAAATTTTTTGTAGTCAAAATCAACGAAAAAGTGTGTGAATGTGGTGAGTGGCAAACATTTAAGTACCCCTGTTCACATATCATGACGGTATGTTCTAGCACATCACTTGATTAGAAAAACTATGTTCACAATGTATACAAACTGGATACTATAATACATGCATATCAGGAGAACAAAATTTGTTCCACTCGAGAACCTAGGAAACTAGCCTTTATATTTGGCCTCATTGTGGTTCGGACCCAAACATGATGCGTATGGTCAAAGGCCGTCCAATGTTCTCACATATTCCAAATGAAATGGATGAGGAGTACGAACGTGAGAGTCAGAGGCACGGGCTGTGACGACAATGGGGATATTACAAAGAGAAATCGCCCAAATGCACGTTATGATTAATTATGTATGCTTCATTATTCATTTTCGTTTACTAACTGATCCTACTCAGACAGGTCGTGCCTTTAGAAAGCACCCAAAAAAATTGTATTAGTTGTAGTAATAATTCCTATTGTTCAAAATGATTTGGAGTATTCTACAATGTAATGTTTTAAAGTGTCCGACAATGAAAGACTATTTTAAACAATTAAATAATTTATGGAAACACAATTTATTAGGAATTTGAATCACAATGTATTGCAAATTTAAATAATTAACAAACTTTTTTTTTGGTGACAAAGTAGGAGCAATATAATAACGTAAACAAAGAAGTTAAAGATACATTAGAGGGTCACTACTTAGTGGTCGCTCGTCCACCACGATTAACTAACAACCCGTGGTTCAAATTCTACAAGGAGTTGAATCATTCCCATTGTGGAGGGTGATTTTTCGGTATGAGGGGGGGTCTATCTAAATGGTCTGACTAACAAGCCTAGATCCTAGAAAATGCCATTCTGTGGAGGCTGAAAACCCGTTATAATTGGCATCCCTCAAATACCTACTAAATCGTCCGTCTTTCCCAGAAAGCATTAAGGGGAGTGCCAATGAACACTACACCCACCCTCAATGGGCTCCACGCGGACTTATGCCTCTATAAGGCGGAATTGACTAGAGTCGCCACCTAGTTTGACCTAAGGAACTTGGAAGGGAGAAGAGGGGTTCTCAGAACCGTTAGTTGACTCTGATGATTTGTAGCCTATGGATAGGGCTTACCTGGTCATACTAGAGATTCTATTGTGGGTTCGCACTAGGTTACACCCCTTAGAAGTGGCAACGACCACGACTTCGGATTGGTGCCCGAGGAAATCTCGGTCTCCAATTGTCGGGATTGTCTTCTTTCAAGACCTTATTAGAGAGATTCAGTTAAAGCCAGAGGATAGGATCGAGTGTGGACTGAAGAACGGATGATTTCGAAGGGTTTGGAGAAATAGGCTGATCTTAAAGAAATTTGTTTGAGTGTTAAAAGGTTTTGACTTTCACAGGATTAAGAGGATGCTAGAAATTTTGAGGAGCAAAAAGGGCGTTTGGTCGTTTTTGTGGAGTTAAGGGATGTTTGGATCATTTGCTGGAGTAAAGGAACTTTCCGGGACATTTTGTGAGGTTGGAGGGTACTTGAGTTATTTGCTGAAGTTAAAGAGAATTCAGGTTATCTTGGGGAGTTTTTTGGGTCTGTGGGGTTCAGATTTGGAGTGGTCAAATTTTTGAGGTTTTTTGGGAAGCGAAAGGTGTTGAAGAGGAATTCGAGTTTTTTAGGATGATGGAGTATGGAAGAGGATATTTAGTTTACAGGTGTTCGGGTTTAGAAGATGTTTCAGGTTTCAGATGACTAAGGTTGTTCGAGAGCATTTAAAAATAAAGGGTCATACGTTAGTGAGACTTGTGACTTCGGGTTTGCTTATGAAAGGATTGAGGGGTGCTCATGGGTTAAAGCTCTAATGAAAGGATTGGATTGATTTGTTCAGAATTGTCTCTCTTAAAATTTTAAAATCGGAAATCGTTTTTGTTGTAAAAGGGCGGATAATCCCGAGGGATTACCCTATGTACCCCCTCGAACACGACACTTAATTAATAGTAAGTGCCGAGGCTCGAACGATGGGGCAGTGAATTTATGTTGAAGAATAGGATTCAGAGAGAAACACCATGAATGAGATGTTCTCGGTCGAACCCTAATAACGTCTTTAACTCCCGGGTTTTAAAACGTTAAAAATCAAAAACATTAAAATCGAGCGGAAGGGAGTTAGACGATTCTGAAATCCCAGCTGCAACTAGGAAGGTCGTTACTTCCTAGCACCCCGCCTTGTAAAAATCTAGGCTGCAATTAGGGGAGGTTTGTCACCCTAATGCCCCGCCTAAAGAGATCCAAACTGCGACAAGGGAGATTATGACCCTAGTGCCCCGCCTTGGATTTTTATTTTGGGAAGGGAGACGAGCGATGTCTAACTAGGAAGAAAATGTACTGAAAGTGTTAGACATTTTCCGTTCCCTGAAAACGGTTTATTTTCTAGTTTCAAAGTTGGGTTTTGTAAAGAGTTTGAAGTTGTTTGGAATCTTGATAAAAAAACACCAATTCTGAGAAATGTTTTTAGGAGAAAACTTTTTGTATATGCGAGAAGAACTTTCTGCGTTTTAAGAAGAGTTTTCTGTGATGTGAGAAGAGTTTTTTCCTTTAAAAATCCACAAAATGGTTTCTTTTGAAACTGGATGAAGTTTAAATAAACTGATTGTTTTAAATTCAAGAAAGGATTTTTTTTATTTTTGGAGTTCAAACGGGATTTACAAGGTGAGTTTGAATTGGATTAATCGGATATGGGCTTGGAATTGAATCGGTTTGGTCGAACTCGGATGGTCAAGGTCGGATGGTCAGAGCTTGGTCAACTCGGATGGTCAAAGCTTGGTCAAAGTCGGGTGGTCAAAGCTTGGTCAACTTTCAGACCTTTGGGTTAATTTTTGAGACTAGTGCCGGTTTTGAATTAGGCCGGCCTTTATGAATTGGGCCATGGGTTTGGGTCATGTAGTATCGGACCATGGGTTTGGGTCATGTAGTATTGGACCATGGGTTTGGGTCATGTAGTATTTGGACCATGGGTTTGGGTCATGTAGTATTGGACCATGGGTTTGGGTCATGTAGTATGGAACCATGGGTTTGGGTCATGGTTCAGATGGTCAAAGGTCAAAGTTCAGGTGGTCAAGGGTCAAAGTTCAGGTGGTCAAAGGTTCGGGTCAAGGTTCAGGTCAAAGTTCGGATGATCAAGGCTTGGGACTTGGATATATTTTTTTTGGACTTAGGTTATTTTTTTGAACTTGGATTGGATTAAAGTTGGATAACGTTTCATGGGCGAGTTTCTTTTGAGATTTGGGGAGGATTTGATTTTGGTTGGACTTGAAGTGTTGGGCTAAAGGGTTGGTTTGTAGGCTTGGGCCTATTTTGGGCTCTAGGCCATGGGCTTTGAGTTTTGGGCCGTGGGTAATGGGCCGAGTTCTGGTCTGGGTCTAGGCCGAGCTGGGTGATGGGCCAGGTTTTGAAATTGGGCCGAATCTAGTAATGCGCCGGGCTGAGTATTGGACCGGTCTTGTGGGCTTGGGGCCGACTTTGGGCTTGGGCTTGGGCTTATTGTGGGTTTGGGCTGGATATGAGTATGGGCCAATTTGGTTAGTGGGCCGAATTGCATTAGGTCAAATCTGGGCCGAATTAGGCCTAGTCAAATTTGGGTAATGGGCCAAGTCTGCGAGCTTTGGGTCAGACTTGGGTTCGGTCAATGTTGAGAGTTGGTATAGTTTTAGTTGGTCAAAGTTTGGGTCAAAGGTCAACACTTGGGTCAAGGTTTGATTTTTTTGTAGAGTTCAATCAATCTCATGGGTTTTGGGCCGGGTTCTAAGTAGTGGGCCGGGCTTGGTAATAGGCCGGGTTTTGAAATTGGGCCGGATCTGGTAATGGGTCGGGCTGAGTGCTGGGCCGGTTCTGTGAGCTTGGAAACGGGCCGAATTTGGGCTTGTTGGGCCGGTTTTGGGCTTTGGGCCGAATTTGGACTTTTGGGCCGAACTTGAGTATGGACTAGATTGGGTATGGGCTGGTTCTATAGGCCGTGGGCTTGATTGGGTATGGGCTGGTTCTGGTGAGATTGGGCTGGGGTTTGAAATGGGCCAGGCTTGGTGGAATTGGGCCCAGTTTTGGGAGTTGGGCTTTGAAAGTAGATTTGTAAAATGGGCTGATTCAAATTAGATTTGAAACCATTAGGAGCTAGTGGGCTGAAGTCGTGTGAATTGTGTCGGGTCATGTGGGCCAGCCACAGTTTCTGCTAAGTTAAAACTGAGGGGATGCTTGGAATTGAAAAAAAAGGATGAAGAAAATAGAGGGGCAATCCTGATTTTTGCTTTCTCTTTGATTGAAATGAGGATGGGAGAG
The DNA here is from genome assembly GCA_023374045.1 of Limonium bicolor. NCBI lineage: Eukaryota > Viridiplantae > Streptophyta > Magnoliopsida > Caryophyllales > Plumbaginaceae > Limonium > Limonium bicolor. The sequence goes on along the minus strand of CM041777.1, from coordinate 198,942,048 downwards.
GAGATTCTTGGATCTGGACGGGAGGGAATAATAAGGTTTAATAATCAATTGATCTTGATTATGGGTGTGTTGAGGGTAAAGGAGGATTCCACCCACATAAAATGAATGAGAGACCCGTTAGGCATGGGGTGGTTTCACATCCTAAACCCTCCTAAATTAGCCTTAAGGGCTTGTTTTTTTGAAGTTTTTGTTCTTATATACATGCAAAAGGGGTTTGAGTATTTTCTGAAGTTATAGGAGATTATTGCCCTATGAAATGAATGAGAGACCCGTTAGGTGTGGGGCGACAATGCATCCTAAACTTTTCTGTTAGTTGAAGGATCCTAGGGGATAATAACTAGAGCTTAGTCATAAAATAATAGAGTTGAAGTAATAAGATACAATGAATGAAAGATAAACAGTACATGCACGATAAAGGAATGAATCAACAATCATAGTGAATAGCAAGTCAGGTTTACAAACAAAAATGCAAAGCAAAATGCTGGCCAAGTATTACGAGGTTTCCTCTGTTTTATTTCCTCTGAAGACCACAAGAGGATTCGAAATAGGCGAAGGTCAAGAGCTAGAATTCTATCATTACAAAACCCCAAAACTGATTTAGTCCAAGTTGAGTCATTAATCCACTTCGTTTCTGCTCTATTCATTTTTATTACTGACTCATTTTTGAACAAAAGAAAAGCAGCGCAATGAAATATAAGGCTTTAAATCAAAGCTTCTGAATCCCTTCTGTCCTGATTCTATTTTAAAGAGTGAACAATTCCAAATCTAGTTACTAGTTCCTTTTGTTTCTTCCGCATCCTTTGTTTTATCGAAAAGCTCTAACAAATTGAGAGTCTCCTACATGACTTACTGCTCGATTTAATGAACTCTTTCTATCCCTTTTTTTTATATACTTTGTTGAACTAAAGTAGTCCAGACTCTATGCCAAACAAATGTATATATACACCGGAACATTTATAACGCCTAGGCTCAAGAGCTTCTAATTTAGATGGATTCAACTTCTAAAATGAAATCCTTATTAAAACTCTTCTCTCATACAGCAGAAAGATAACAACATATAGATCTGTACAAAGAGATGAGGGCAACAAATCGGAAAACTCATGTGATTATACCAGAATATTGTGACCACAAACAATGATTAAAATATATATACATTCCACATATGTGCGTATACTAAGCTCAGAGTTCATAAGTAGCGAGAGTTAGAGATGAAATACCGAAACAGATAATAACTATTTCCTACAAAGGCTAAGACATGAAACAAAGAAAGAATGAAGATCAGTCAGAGTGATACTCAGTCATATTGATTGAAATGTAAATGGAACAGAAATTATTGGTAATGAGCTTAAACAGAGAGCATGAGGTCTGTGTCGGCCCTGTTAGGTATAACTTCCTTCGAACTGACTCCAAGGAAGGAGTGTGCATTTAGATATGAGGGAAAGCATACGGGGATCGATGGAACACCAGGAATAGAAGCATTCAATTGTCAGTATAGATATGAGTGAGTAATCTACATGAAATGTTCCAAATCCATCGATCGCGGCTCGGGTGTAAACAAGAGCAGAAGCAAATCAACAAAGTAATCACTAGTTAAACTATACACATAAATCCTTTTCATGACTGGAGAAAGACCAGTCTGCAACTGTGTTTATATGCTATCAATTACAGCAGAATATGAACAAATAGAGAAGGATGAACTAATATAGAAATTTACACCAACCATCCTGAACCCTGGAACCCATGCTGGGGATAGAACATGAGCTAAACAGATTAGAATGAATATTTAGCTTCATGTCTAGTTTCTTGCCATGTCCGTGAACTTCAGAGTTCATACCAGGCTGGGTTAAAAATAAGGGAAACAACGTTAAGAACTAGAGATGGACCAGTTCTAGCAGTATTAGGACGGTATGTAAACAGGCAACGGTATGTATAACAACAACTCAAACACATAAATATTAGGGCTGGGAGAATGTTCTCTCGCGTCCTGTTCATGGACTTCTATGTCCATACCAGGTTAGATAATGGCCCAACAACGGTAATAGTCACATAGTTTGCAGAAACAGAACAAAATCAGATATCCGGGAGAAATGGTAATCTCAAAAGAGAAGATGGTAGCTATAGACGGAGGAAAAATATTCTGAAACTACATCGACTCTTGTCGATTAAACACGTAAAGAGAAACACGAAGATCAGAAGAATGTGCAAATTTGAAACGAGGATTAAAGACTCATGTTCCTAAAGCCATGATTCTGCGAAATCAATCATTCGAGTCCTTGACACTGGATTTTACTGAAATCGAAGGAATAAAATGAAGGGAATGGAACAAGTTTTTACGTCAGAATCTATTTCTCGACTGAACCAAAGTTTCACTTTTTTTGTGTTTGAGCATTTTAGCCAACATATGCTCAAAATAGAAGAACAGGGAGGAGAAAACGAAGAGTATTCAAAAAATCAGAGAGATTCAGAGCTAAAGAGACAATCAGGAACCACCTACGCTGTCGAAAAGCTTCAAGAGGAACCGGTTCTTAGTGTGAATTCGAAGTCTCGGATGAGTGGGGTGTTAGAGACAGTGAGGTGTTCGAGCGGATTTTTCTGGCGGGCAGGCACAAAGAAGGTGGTGGCTCAAGGTGGAGAAGGAGAAGAAGAATGCAACAGTGGTGTGATGATGAACTTCAGGCGATGGCGAGGTGTAGATGGGACGATAATGGTAGTAAGGTGTTCCGGCGATGTTTTTAGAGGAGAAGATACAGTGAGGGTGGTGGTTCGTGGCGAGGAAGCTTTGGGTATGATGGCGAGTAGTGGAGATTTCTGGGGAGTGGTGTGAGGTTGGGCGTTGATGGTGGCGGTGGTTCACGATGGAGAGGGAGATGATTTCGCAGTGCCCCCTTTTCCCGTCCAAGGATGAGAGCGCAATGGGATTATTAATGGAGTTCACCATCTTCAAACGTCTTCCACTTTGAGTACCGAGGACATGCAGAGAATTTTGGGGGGATAATCGGTTCCTTCAAGAACCTTACCCATACTGCAGAGTATGTAATCGGCCCTTTCAAGAAAAACAAATGCCCATACTGAGGGTTTTTTTTTGTTGTTTTATAATGTAGGGATCAGGGTTTCTATGGGCTGCTTACTGTATGGGTTTTATGTGGGATTCAAATAAAAAGAAATGGGCTGTTTGGACAAGTGTGGACCGAATTGGACAGGGCCCTATTTGGATATTAGCTGACGAAAATAAAGGAAGTCACAAAACATGCTCCTACTGAGTTTTGAACTCAATACCTCACCCTCCTTTCCTGCATGTTCTACCCATTGAGCTGCGACCGATTTTAGTAGATAGTAGCGGAGAAACAAAATAAAAGTCAAGTCGTGTGCTGAAATAATAAAGAAAACGCCTCCAGCCTATGCCAGGAATCGAACCCGAGATCTACGGGTTGCATGATGGGTACCTTAACCAGTTACGCCAAGTCAGGTTTCTGTATGTTCATGGGAGAAGCATTATGAGAACTCTAATTTTGACAAGATAATTCTTCTAAACAGCTACGAATCCAAAAGAAAGTATGTGACGAGATATGATGACATTATGGAATACAATTAAAAATAAGACCCAAAACGTAATGAGATATAAAATAAAAGGAAAGCATACGTACATGAAATAATGAAAATTAATGCATGTAATGAAGATAAAACCTTAAAATAAATGGAAAACAATAGTAGTAAAAGAACACACGAAATAATAAAAATAGGGACGATAAAACGGAGAAAGCCAAAAGGAAGTAACAAATAATAATAAAAGTATAAATCGATCGAGTACATAAAATAATACAAGGTAATAACAAAACCGTGAAATATTTTAAAACAAAAGTAATAAAATAAGTATATAAAATGAAGTCTTTTTAAAAACATATTTCAATAAAATAAATAAATAAAAATAAAAATAAAATAAATAAAATAAAAATAAATAAAATAATATAAAAAAGGGTTCGTGCTCCTTTTCCATAGGAATGTGAGATTTTAAATGTCGGAGAAAAAGAAATTCCTTTAGTTGAAAACGGGGACGACCACCCTGTTTCTAGAAGCATGTTTGTATTTTGGTTTTAATATAAAACGGGTGAGAATTTTTGGTGTCTACAGATGGCTCTCCTTGATTCAATTCTGCAATAGAAGGCCTGCAGAATTGGATCAAGGTTGACGGGGCGCCAAAAATTCTCACTAGGGCTTTTACGGGGTACATCCAGATGCGATCATGGATAGCACACCGTGTGAACGCGACGGGAGAGTAACACGATAACCGAGTGCACGAGGACTTAGGAGTGCCTCAACTGGACCTCTTGATATCCAGTCCTAGGGCTTATGACGGGCCTAGAATGTGATTGAAAGTACGAGGACTTAGGAGTGCCTCAACTAGACCTCTTGATATCAAGCTATAGGACTTACGACGAGCCTATAATACCAACAACCTGATTCGGTCTAAGGTGCACGAGGGCTTAGGAGTGCCTCAACTGGACCTCTTGATATCTAGTCCTAGGGCTTATGATGGGCCTAGAATGTGATTGAAAGTACGAGGACTTAGGAGTGCCTCAACTAGACCTCTTGATACCTAGCTATAGGACTTATGACGAGCCTATAATACCAACAACCCGATTTGATTTGAGGTGCACGAGGGCTTAGGAGTGCCTCAACTGGACCTCTTGACATCCAGTCCTAGGGCTTATGACGGGCCTAGAATGCGATTGAGAGTATGAGGACTTAGGAGTGCCTCAACTAGACCTCTTAACATCTAGCTATAGGACTTATGATGAGCCTATAATACTTTGATGGAGTTGTACAAAACTCGCTGCTTTGGGGGGTTGATTGAAGGATAATTTTGATTGTGGATTGGTTCGGGATCGGACGCTCTCTGATGGGTCCTTCGATCTCCAACGAAGGATCTGAGATTGGAAATTTTTTCTGGTGTTGTCTCCCTTAATTGCATGAGTGTTCGGGATGATGGGATCGGGTGATTCCGATTTACGGTCAGATGGTTTGACACAACTTTTGGGGACCGTAGTGGTCAAGTACGGTTTTCGTGATATTGGAGAGGGCTTTAGCCGATGACTCTGGTAGTTTGACGGCGGCCCTGGTGTTGCACTAGAATGGCTCCAGTATGGCTCTGAGATGGATCCGGTATGGCCATGAGATGGCTCCGGTATGGCCCTGAGATGGCTCCGGTATAGCCTTGAGATGGCTCTGGTACGGCCCTGAGATGGCTCCGGTATGGCCCTGAGATGGCTCCGGTATGGCCCTGAGATGGCTCCGGTATGGCCCTGACATGGCTCCAGTATTGCCTTGAGATGGCTCCGGTATGACCCTGAGATGATCCACTTGGTCGAGGCGGATTCCTTCATAAGGTGACAGCAACGACCTTGTGGTTCAAGGGGTGGATGGTTTTTATTTGGGATGGGGTCGCACCCTGAGAGGGTTGCCTACGTACTCAACTCCCTGTTGAGATCAGACCTTACGTAGTTCATGAATTTTGGCGAGTGAGGAGTTTGGTGGTGAGGAGGGATGTCCTGTAGGGCATTTCTTTGGACAGTACCCGAAGACTTTTGGCCCTTTGCTTTGATGACTACATAGTCTTTCACGTTACTCAGCGGATGGCTATCGTGCCGGTTGACGAAGGAGACATGCACTATGTCGTGGCTTCCCCTACAAGGGGAGAGTATACTCATCTTTCTCTTTCCATGTTGTAGGACATTATGTCTGAACAGATGGATGCAAATCTATTCTACATGCATTTTTTTGGAATTGGATATGATTGAATGCAAAGGGGGTGTCGTGTCAAGGTGAGCTCAACCAAGAATTCTAGTTAATTCAGATTAGTCACCTCTAAGCCACTTCTTTCTTGAAAATCCTCCCGAAAGAGGTCTCTCGGGATCTCTTATACCTTTCCGTTTCCTTTCTTAAGGTCAGTTAGGCTTTCTTTAATCGGGGTGATGAACACTCGTTTTTTCTCTACCTTCCTGATTTCTTTGACACTCGTTTGTGCACGATTGTATTGACAAGATCAGACGCGTCGTGGCCTTTCATATTTTGAATTTGGTACTTTTTGAATCAAGCAAATCCATCTCTAAGTCGGAGGTCTTTCAATGGGTTATAACGGAGTTGCAGGGTATGTCATGGGACTGGAGGACTTGTTTGATAATTGTGGATTTTGTGCAACGGAGGATATGCTTCACCTTTGCCATGGATGGAGTGATTTTAGACTCCTTCCGTTTGTGCGGATTATTATGTGTTCTCATTTCGATTTGCTACTTTCTTTGAGTAGTCTATTTGCATTTCTTTGTGTTTGGCATTCTTGTTCTTATCTATTCCTTAAGTGGGGATGTTTCACGCAATGGGGCTTTCATTTCCTCTCTTTACCTTTTAGAGTATTTTGTGTTTTGTTTCTCTCATTTTCATCCTCTTTGGGTATCTCTTTCAAGCTTTCTCCCGTGCATTAAATGGTGGGGGAAGGAACCATGGCTCCGGCTCTTTTCATCCTTTTTTGCAAGGGTGAATTGTTGTGTGATGTGGGCTGACATATCGTGGAGCTATTTCGAAAAATTAGGGTTTCAATGAAAGGTTCAGCGGGTTCACTAAGGGATCATTTTTAGGGTCAATGGGGCTTTTTGGCCTTGTGGAGGTTTTCTTCGATCCTAGGTGCCTCGTCATCCCTATTGACAGATATTTGTTTCCTCTACTATTCCCAAATTTTGACATGAATGGTATCTCGCTTTTCTCATCAATATTGAGTTCCGTGAAGGGAGATCCTCACATGGTGCTTTGAAATTTAAATGCACCAAGCGCTCTGGGTTTTGCACGCTCTGTGTTTCTCTCATGCACTCGACTCTCACGGGAGGTTAAAGATCCTTTCAAGACCTCTTCGAGAAAAATGATACAAGAGTTCGGCGGCCTTTGATGACTTATGTGACTTTCTAGAATTAAAGATCAAGACACACCTCGAGACTGGGGATATGCAAATGCAAATATAATTAAACTAAACCTAATGCAGATGGTAATGATAACTTTCGTGTGGATGTTTTTTTTTTGGATTTTTGTGTGGATGCATTTTTTCATATGGATGCATTTTTTGGATTTTATGACGGTTCAGACATAATATCGTTTCAACCGATCGAGATTGACAAGACTTTGAAATTCTTCTCCGTCTAAATCTGTCAGCAATACCGCACCATGAGGGGTTATCTCTTTGACCAGATAGGGGCCCACCCAGTTCGGTCTGAATTTCCCTCGCGGGTCCGGCAAATCCTTTCTCAACTCTTTTAGGACGAGATCACCCACTTGGATGTTTCGTTCTTTGACCCTTTTGTTGAACGCTCTAGCCATTCTCTTTTGGTAACCCTGGATGTGATATAATACCTGTAGGCGCTTTTCATCAAGAAGAGCTAAACTGTCATAGCGTTGTTGCAACCAGTCACTTTCAGCGATTTTCAGTTCATTAGCGACTCGAAGGGTTGGAATTTCAAGCTCAATTGGCAAGACACATTCTGACCTATACACCAAGGGATACAGGGTGGCTCCGGTTGCAGTTCTGACAGTAGTTCGGTAACCCCAGAGAGTATAATGCAGCTTTTCTAGCCAATCTCTGTAGGTCTCAACCATTTTCGAGAGTGCACTCTTTACAGTTTTGTTGGCGGCTTCGACTGCTCCGTTAGTCTGAGGCCTGTATGGAGATGATCTGTGGTAACGGATGTTGTATTTTTCCATGACCCGGATAGTGTCTCCGTCGAATTGAGGACCGTTGTCTGATACAAATTCTGAGGGAACCCCGTATCGGCATACGATGTCTCTTTCGATAAACTGGGCAACTTGTCTTGATCCGATATTCGCCAACGACCGTGCTTCGACCCATTTACTGAAATAATCTATTGTCACAAGGATGTAGCGATGCCCATTTGAAGCTTTAGGGTGAATTTCACCAATGATGTCGATTCCCTATATAGAGAACGGCCAAGGGGCACCATGGCTGTCAGGGGTAAGGGAGGCAGGTGTTGCAAGTTAGCATGTGTTTGACACTTGACGCATTTTTTCACAAATACGTGATAGTCGGCTTCCATTGTTGTCCAGTAGTACCCTAGTCTGAGGATTTTCTGGGATAGGGAATGTCCTCCAGCATGGGTCCCACATACTCCCTCGTGGACGTCCTCGACGATTTTATCAGCCTCTTTTCGGGTCACACATAAGTGTTGGAATCCATTCGGTATTCTCTTGTAGACCCTAGTTCCACATACTACGTATTGATTTGACATTCTTCTCAGCGCAATGCGGTCCTGCTTAGTGGCTCCTAGCGGATACTCTCCTTTCCTAAGGAAATTCTCAATGTCCACGAACCACTCATCTTTGGTTTCTTCTACTTCGATGGCTCCAATTTCGAACGAGGGTACATTGGTCATTGTTATCCACAAGGGGAAGTACAGTGAACCGGTCGGTACTTGGACTACTGAGGCCAAGGACGCCAAGGAGTCGGCGAAGATATTCTAGCTGCGGTTCACATGCTTGAAAGTCACGTTTCGAAAGCAGGTGATTAAGTATGAAAGGTAGTCATGGTAGAGGATCAATTTTTCTTCTGGATCTCCCAAGTCTGGTTTACCTGTGAGATAACGAGATTAGAGTCATCAAAGACTTCTAACTCCTCCACTTGTAATTCTAACGCCATTTCCAGTCCCAGGATGCAGGCCTCGTACTCTGCCATGTTATTAGTGACTGGGTAATTGATTTTTACCGCAGCTGGAAGTAGATCCCCTTCAGGATGGATCAACAAGATCCCGGCCCCTTTCCCTTGTGGTTGACAGCACCATCAAAGTACAACCTCCAACAGGTTTTTCGTAATGTCATGATCTGCTCATCTGGGAAGTCATCGTTTCCGAAGAACTCGGATGCTACGGGGCATTCTGCCAGGTGTTCGGCTATAGCACTCCCTTTGATTGATTTTTGAATTTTGAAAGTGATATCGAATTCGGATAACAATAGGGACCATCTGGATAAGCGACCGTCAAGAATTGGCTTTTCAGAAGGTACTTTATAGGGTTCATAGCAATCAGATGAACCTCTTGCCCTAACAAGTAGTGCCTTAGTTTCTTTGTGGCCCAGACCAAAGCTGCGCAAAATTTGTGGATGTCGGAGTATCGCGTTTTCGTATCAACCCATTTTTTACTGATATGGTAGATCGACTTTTCGCGAGGTGGGGATCCCTGTTCCTGGGCCAGCATGGCGCCCATTGACGTTTCTCAGGCAGTGAGGTAAAGGATCATCGGCTTACCCTCCTGGGGCGGTACCAAGACTGGCGGGTTCTGCAGATAGGTTTTTATCTTTTCAAATGCTTCTTGACATTGTTCATTCCAGACTTTAGACGCGTCTTTCTTCAACAGACGAAAAATAGGCTCACAGGTCTCGGTTAGTTGCATGATGAATCTTCTGATGTACTGTACTCTGCCTAAAAACCCCTGATTTCTTTTTCGGTCTTCGGATGAGACATTTCTTGAATGGCTTTTATCTTATCTGGGTCTACCTCGATTCCACGGGTTGTGATCATGAAACCCAGAAGCTTTCCCCCGGTTACACTGAATGTGCATTTTTTGGGTTGAGTTTCATTTGATATTTTCGCATCCGATCAAAGAACTTTATCAAGTTTGTCAAGTGGTCCTCTCGTTGGGCAGCTTTGACGATCATGTCGTCAACGTATACCTCCACTTCCTTGTGGATCATATCATGCAATAGTGTAGTGGCAACCCTTTGATACGTGGCTCCGACATTTTTCAAACCAAAGGGCATGTTTACGTAACAAAAGGTTCCCCACTGTGTAATAAAAGACATCTTTTCTTGGTCTTATACAGCCATTCGGATTTGATTGTAACCTGAAAATCCATCCATAAATGACAGTAGAGCATGTTGGGCAGTGTTATCAACAAGGATATCAATGTGGGGTAAGGGAAAGCTGTCTTTGGGGCTGGCCTCGTTTAAGTCCTGAAAATCGATGCACACTCACCTTTCCATTTTTCTTTGGGACGGCTACGATATTGACTAACCAGTCGGGGTAGTTGACAACCCGGATAAAGCCGACACGTAGCAATTTCTCAACTTCCTCTTTCACTTTCAATTGGTGCTCAGTTTCATTCGTCTTAAACGCCGTTTCTTAGGTTTGACATTGGGATACAACGGTATTCGGTGTTGGACAATGTCAGGGTCGATCCCAGGCATGTCTCGACATATTCAGTTAGTAGAGAAGTCAGTCCCGTTTTTCTGTTTCACTCAGACCCAAACCAACTTGCAAAGTTCTGGGGTTATCAGGTGTTCCGATATTTATTGCTACAGTATCTACAATCTGGGTGTGAGCGGAATATTGTTCTGTGGGAGCATATTCTCCTCATCATATTCCTCCTCTTCGGCCTCAAGAATTTGCAGTGAATCAAACGTTTGAGAAGACATAATAGACTAATACTCTGAACAAACTAAATTTCCATTAATATCCGATGAGCTTGGGAGCTCTGAGATTGACAGAAAATTGCCACCATTTTTACAAGTGAAAATAAATGGTGGCGATCCTTCCCCTAGTCCAATTCTATTTGCATTGCCGATGTTCTCATTACACTGATAACTGCATTCATCACTAATAACACTGCCATCACTACTGCTAATATCATCGTCACTACCAACTAGACTAACTACGTAAGGCTCCTGGGAAATCAGCTCCTCTCTCTCTCATGATAGATGACAAGACACGCTCCATGGCCATATACCGAGGGTACGGGGTCCTTGATGACTGGTTTGATCGCGACACCGCTCTCTACTGCATCCTCGGGCATTCCTTGGTCGCATCCCTTGTCGTCGTGGTCTTCAGGGCATGAGTTGAGGGAGAATAAAGTGGTCCACCAGTTCCCCCACTCCATTATCTCCTGATCCTCCTAGGCCCGAGCTACTCTCTGCTTATCACAACTCACAGATACATGAGGTTCAAGGTTAACCGATAAGAAAGAATCTGTGGGAATTCTTACATATGAATCTGTCAACATCATACCTGGCGTTTCCGTAAATCCCAACCCGGCTCCTCGACCTCCGATATGCTGTTAGTGGCTCCACATGCCCTGCAGCTCCTTGCCTAATCCATTCCCCTTTGTAGCCCATCCGAGACATCATGTGCTGCGATGCGGGGCTATAGATACTAGGGTCGAAGTAGAGAGGAGTGATAGAAGAAGTTTGACTTACCTGAATGTGGCTTCGCCACTGTGAAGCCCCCGAGCGTAACCCTCGACCCCCGGTGTATTAATCTCAAATAGTGGGGACTCAGCTCTGGCCTCTCCCAAAACCTCCACAATTCGTCCCCCGTGTTTGAATTTTAGCTTTGATGGACGACTGAGGGGACTCCTTTAATCTGATTGATGAATTCCCGTCCCAGCAGAAGGTTGAAGGTGGAGGATATGTCTATGACCATTGCTTCGATGGTCAGGGAGACTCTATCAGGATTGGCAGGGAGATGGTTCCCAAAACCTTCCTATGGCTGTTGTCATAGGCACTAACGTCATGTCTACTGGCTTGAAATCGTTGAGTCCCATATGACAGGCTACTCGGAGCGGACAGACATTCACTTCAGCCCCATCATCAATCAAAGTCTTGGGGACCTGGAATCCTCAGCCTTCACAGTTATGTAGAGGGCCTTTCCCGCCTGACGAGGGATCTCGTCGTCGGTGAACGTTAGGAGAGGTCCGGAGTCCGGGATAGGTGAGCTATGATGTTTCAACGATGCAGCCGCTTCTTGTCCATTCCCAAGTGCCGAGCTACTGCATCTTTGTGCTCTTCTGAGATTGTCAGCAGGGACCAGATTGTGATGGGTATGCTGGTAGTCTTCAATTTTCTCAACAGCTCTTCTTCTCCCACCAACTTATTTTCGGATCATTAAAGTAAGGTCATGGACCTTTTGTTGTAGCGTTTCTGGCTCCTCTGTGAGCTCAGCAGGTTTGAAATGCTTTCCTGAGCGGGTTAAGTGATTGATTTTTCCCAAGTCATCATGTGTTTTTCCTCATCTGCTATCTGAAATGGTACTTTTACAGGGGTTATAGCCGGTGGATTTTCATCTTCGTCGGTGATCATGATGACATTGCACTAGAGATTCTCCTTCCTCGCCTTTGACAATCTTCTGCCGGCACCATGCCTCTACCACCTCCAATGCTTTCATAGTGTTATAGAGCTCTCGTGCTCAAAATTCAGTCCCACGAGTAACTCAAGGTTCTTTTCCATATGTCGTCCTACTATCAGCAGAGTGATTATAGACACCCTTCCTTGTCTACCAGACGCTCAACTGTGGTTCGAATTTCATGCGTCATGGCTAGATATTCATGCATCTGTGGTTGAATATCATGCTGAATTTCTGGACGGCAATTCGGAAGGCGTCTAGCTCCGGGGATAGCACGATCGAGGGGGTGTGCTCTGGTTGCCTGACTCAGAAGAGTTCCGATGACATTGATACTTATGATTCTGCTAATGTCTGACTCTCTTCACCTTCTCCCATCAGACTCAACATATTCACATGTCTGGGGATAGAGTTGTTCTGAGTGTTTGGATTAGTTTTCGGGAATTCCACCTCTCCAGCATCGATCAGGTCTTGGATAGCGTGGCGCAAGGCTCTGCAATTATCTGTGTTGTGTCCCTTGATCAGGTGGAATTCACAGAAGCTGGCAAGGTTGGTTCCCATCTGGGTAACTCCTGGTTTGGGTTTGGGTGTCCCAGCAAAAACCCACTTTTCTTCAGCTTTTCATAGGCTTTGTCCATGGGCATTCCCAAGCTGGTGTAATTCCTTCTGGGTTGAGCTTGGTAGCTGTTTGGCGTGGGGTTGCAGAATAATCTGGTTTTAGCCCACTGACTGGGCCTGGTAAACTGGAGGTTGAGATTGATGGGTTGACGAGTAGGGACAAACTTGCTGCCCGTGTCTGTCTTAGGCTGCTTGTTTTGATAGTTTGACTGTGGGAAACGATCCCTGGAAACTGGGACCTTTCAACTTTCCTGCCAATGCTAGTTCTTCTGCGGCCGTGGCAGCTGCTTTCAGATGCTTGAAATCACAAATCCCCAAGGATTTGAGGTGATCAGAGTAGGGATTTTCTAGGCAATCGATGATGATCCTTATTTGCTCATCTTCACTAGGGCGGTCTAACATCTGGCCCGCCTTCTCTCTCCACCTAGTAATGAATTCCATCACTGTCTCATGATTTCTCGGTCTCATAGTCTCCAAGTCTCTCCGGGTGACCCCTAAGTGAGTGTTATAGCTATACTGCTCCACAAAAGCTTGGTAGACTTCTTCTAGCTTTTTTCCCGAGAAGTCCAACCTTGACACCCAAGTTTGGGCAGACCCTTCGAGATAGCTGGGGAAGCAGATTATCTTCATTTCATCATCTAGCCCATGCATAGTCATAACCCGGTCAAACTGGGCAAGATGGTGCCTAGGGTCCCCTTTCCCGGAGTATTTAGAGATTTCCGGCAGTTTCAGGTTCTCGGGCAACTTGGAGTTTGGCTTCAATTGGAAATGACAGAAACCCAGCATCTTGGCTCGCTCTCCGAGCTGCATATCTGCAAGCAATTCTTCCTTTAGGGATTTCTTCATTTGACTGAAGTCAATTGGAAGGTGCTCAGCAGGTGGGGCTTGATTGTAGCCGTGAATCAGATGGTTAGACGGGTGGGGTAGCAGTTGAGTATGGGGAATTGCTTCCTCAAAACGGACAGCGTGTCCGGGGGTGGTGTACTGGTATGGATTGAGCTGAAAGGGGTCTGGGTGTGGTAATTTGGGATGAATGGACTCGGATTGCTTGACTTGATATAGATTGGCCGTTTGGGCAGTGACTTCAGCAGGCTGGAATGGTGGTAATTTCGGAAAAGTGGTTGGCTTGGTTGTGGTTGTGGTCAGAATTGGTGGTGGCAAGGGGGCTCCAGAAAGTAGGTCAGTTGTTTGGAACGTTGTCGTTATGGGGTGGACAGTGGTACGTTCTTTTCCCGTGAAGGTTGTGGTGCGGTGGTGTTGAAAATAGGGTTTTGATTGAAAGTGCCTTGGGGTCTCTTCGATATAATCATCGTCGGGATCGGTAAGGTACGGGTCCTTTCCCTTGCTCATCCTTTCCTTTCGTAATTGTTCCTCCAAACGCTCTATTGTCTGTCTCATCAGAGATAAATTCCTTTGAGATTGTTCCCACAAAAGATAGAGGGTGCTAGCATCAGGGTGTTGTATGCTGCCGCTAGCCCAGGGAGGGCTTGCCTCTATGGCAGAAGTGACAACTTGGGTAATTTCTGGGGCGGTCGGGTTGATCAGGCTCGGATCCATGGTTTCTGATGAAGTTTCGGTTGTGGTCTCGCTAGCCAGCCTACCCCTGGAGTCTCTCTTTCAAAGTCAAGTAGTGTTGACAGATTGGGGCAGAGCTCTTTACTTTCTGCTTCTGTGATACGCGCTCTTTGCTTTCTGCTTCTGCGATACGCGGGGGATGTAGAATATATGAAAAAGTGTCAGTATGAAAGTAACTCAAAAAAGGTGAGAGAGTGAAAGGAAAGGGAGGGGTCGTCCCCATTGTTTGTGTAAAACGTTTTGCAGGCGTAGGTTTTCTATGATACTTGTTTTGTGAAGAAAAGGCGCACGAGCCTAGTTTCCATTTCCAAAATAAAAGCCATATTTCATTACTTAACTGCGATTGCATATGTTGGGGAATAGGGGGGTTACATTTAGAACCATAGGGGGAAAATGTTATGTCAGTTAATAGTCATTACATAACCGAATTCTTCATAATAAGGGGAATGGGGAGTTACATCCAAATTCAAAAGCGGAATTACACCCAGATAACTTTCGTAATCGATACATCCGAATTCAAGAGGGGATTACATCCAGCTAGTAAAGGAGGGGGGGGAATGGGATTGAACGAGGTAACATCTGCTAGTCATGAAACTACTACTAAATGACGAGTGAAGAGCAGATCAACCAATGATCTTCTTTCGCTTCAATTCTTCTCGCTCCTTCTTTCTCAACTGGTTCTTTGTCAGCGCAGGCTGTAAATTCACAGCAATAGAGAAGGTGGGGTCTTGATTAATTACCTCAATTAAGGGAGTGTGGGTACTTTCTGTACGATCCACTTGTTTCTCCAACCATCTTTATAAGAGTCGCTCAAATGAAAGTCCGTGTCCCTCTCGTCAAAGATGGCCCATTTGACCCCGGTGTCATAGGCTGGGTTATGTGATTAATCGTTGGGTCTGTAAAACGAAGATCCTTGAACTTTGACATATCTGCTCCTGGGATAGTCTGCTCTCGCCCGAACTGTCGCATCACCCTAAGGGGAAAATGGTGATGAAGTGTCTAGGCTAATTAGGACCAAACCGTTGTGTTCTGCTGATCTGACAGTACCTCCTTGGACATCCCAATCATTGAGCACCCAAAGGATGTGGGAATGGTAATGAACATCTCTAAAGAAGGCCTTCATCCTCTTTTGGCTTCTCAACCCTTTTCCTAGTGGTCAGAAAGGTTCCCATGTTTACTGTCTCGAAGTTTGATAAGGTCGGCACCCTTAAGTGGTCGAAGAGCCAAACTTGTAGTAGCAATGCACTTCCTAAAGAATGTCTCATGGACGTCTACTTCCTTCCAACGGTCTAGTCCCCTGGCTATTTCGGCTACCACATAGGTCCCGATGCTGAGTCCATCTTCGTAGGCTTTCAAAAAATAATAATGGGGTTCATTCTCAGACCGCTCTGCCGGAATAGATGTAACCCCATGATATAAAGATCCAACACACGTCTTTGGGTCCTTAGCGGACGGTACGACTTGCAGAAACGATCAAGGAGGTCTTTTAAATTCAGACTCATGCCTCCAAAACTCTGGACTTCAGCAATGTCTACCCCAAGAAATTTTGCTGCAAAAGCTGGCGTTTCTGTCCGGTCAACTGGTATACGGGGCATCTTTTGGTGAGGTTTGATTTTCAAAAAAGCATCTGCTTCAGCTAGTAGCATAGTCAACTCCTCAACAGCGAATCGATAGAGGTGGTCTTCTGGATCCCAATGGGTGACCGATTCGTGTAGTACCTCGTAATCAATGTTTTGCCTGATGCCTAAGTGAGCCATGCTTAAAAAGAGGTTCTACGATGTCCTTCATTCCCGCACACCGACTCTTCAAATTAGTGGCGAACTCTGCTTCCTGAGTACGTTCTTGCTGATAAAGGGTCATGCGGGCTTGCTCTCTCGCCGCTGCTTCCTTCCTTTGTTGTTCTAAGGCGTCTCTTTGTCTCTTCCTCTCTCTTGGAACTGGTACTAGGCGGTTCATCATGGTTAATTCCTGCAAAACCGAGGTAGAGAGATAGAGAAAATCAAGGGGGGAAGAAAGTGGTGTATAAGATTGGGGGAGCGCAATCAGGAAATGTGAATATGACTGATATTTTAGAAATGAAAACGAAGAGAGGAACTTTTTTTTTTGGAAAAACAGTAAGGGTTTTAAAACATTTTTTTAAGAAAACTTTTTTTAAAAAAAGCTTTTTCGAAAGAATGGTTTTAAAGAATGATTTCACAAGGTATTGAAAAAAATCCGCAAGCGATATTGAAAGAAAGATCCCGAACGAGGTTTTGAAAGCGTGGTTTTTGATTAAAAGGGGTTGAGCACGTTTGCAGAGCGTAATGTAAATCGCGGCTATGTCTAATGTGGAGCTGTAAGTGTTAGTGTTGGGATAATCACTTTCCAGGTTAATTATGATTCCGTCCCACCAGGGGAACCGTCGTCCCTTCACTGTCAACTCTCAGGGTTTTTCTCTGCTATGCCCCTTGTGAGGCACGTCGTAAAGAATGTCCGGAGTGCTTAAGTTCGAAAGGTCAGGATACCCGGGATGGTAGAGAAACATACGCCACGGCCAGTTGCAAACGGTTAAATTGATGTATTAAAAGCTAAGAAATAATCCTAGAAAGTAACAAATCAACAGACCGTCGGGTTGCAAAATCCCGGTCGCAGTAGTATAGCAATTAAGAAGCGACCAGGTGTCAATCCACGGGACTTGAAGGAAAATAAGTCTAGCCTAAGACAATGGTTAATTCAGAGGGGTTTGTTTTTGTTTTGGGATTTAAATAAATAACAAGAACGAGATAATTAAAATAGCAAACAGGAAAATAAATTATAGATAAAGTGATAGATGATATGAATGAGCGGGACTCTGGGTTCAGGTTAAAACCGTTTGATCAATTATGTCTACTGGTTAATTAAAGACAGATTGGCAAAATTCCTAATATTTTCTTAAGAACTAAATCATAGATTCAGAAGAACTCGTTTACCGGAAATGCGGGGTCTAGTCTAGACTCGAGCAGAAACACATGTAAACGGATTAAGTACGAGGAATAATAATTTACGTCTGCAGGAATAATTAATTAATCCAATCAATAATTCCACAGATATACAGATTAATTTAACCGATCTATTTATCACTTGGTCAGATCAAAATAGATTTAGTAAAGCAGTTCAACAAACTCATGACATTTATTAAAAAGCGTAAGAATAACATTAATCATAACAATCCGTAATTAATTAAAACCATAAAATATAAATTACATAATTAAAACAAACTGAAATAAACCGTCCCCAAAGTAAATCCTCTAAACCGACATAATAAATAAATTGATAGAATAAGAAATCATCTTATCTGACATCCTGAAATTTCTTTGTTAATTGGACTGATAATATAACGGTTTATAGGTTGGATAATGGGTGTGAATGGAAAATGGATAAAAAGATGACGAATATGTGTGAGGTGGAATGGGATGAAAATTGTTGATGGAGGAAGTGTACGGTCGTGGTGGTCTGGGATGGAGGCGTGAGTGTGTTGTATATGTGGGATGAAGTACAGTGGTGTTGGTGTGTTCTATTTATAGAACTAATGTGTTGAGTACGGTGGACTAGTGGAGAGTGGTGGTGGAATGATGATGTTTGATGATGATTAATGATTAATGATGAAAGTTAATTAAGTGGGTTGGTTTGTTGGAAAGAAAGAAATCAATCGTGGAAAGTAGTAGTTGGAAAGACATGGATTAGTGCTGGAGAGAATATGGGGCGGTGCTGTACGTGAATTAATATGTTATCATATTTTTCTTTACAGCTTCGCAGCCTTCAGGATTGTTGCTTTAGCCGCGTCTGGACATGCGTCCGACCCTCGAGGTCCGGACGTCTCTGTCTGCGACGCGCGCATTTCTCTTCTGTGACGTCCGACTCTTATGTCTGGACTAACTGCCTCGGACGTGACTGAGTTCCGGTTTTGGTTAACTTCGACGGGGTCTAGATTCTTCGTTTTAGCTCCGTTTTTGGATCCGTTTGCGGCGTTGAAAAGCTCGTGACGAGATCTATGCATTTTCACAATAATTTCCTACTTTTAACAGTTAATTTGACATCAGTATTTGTCTAAAGTAAGAATCATGAAAAGCACAGGATAAGTGTGAGATAATGACTGAAAACTTGCGTAAAATAAGAATTTAGAGCATATAAAACTATATCAATTTCACACTTATCAAATCACCCCACACTTAGCCTTTTGCTTGTCCTCAAGCAAAACTCTCAAGTACAAGTTGAAGACCGAGCTAATGGAACTCAACAGAAAAGGAAGAGCACGGAGGAAAATACTGCTAGCTTCATCAATCAAGGGGCAACTCACATTTAGCACAATTCGTTTCTTTTCTAAAAACATGAAGTCATTCATAGCTAATAGAAGAGAATTTAAACCATAAGAAATTAGCCTTTAGCCATGAGCCAATCCACCTTTTTCCTTCACAAACCATAGAAACGACAAGAGACATGAAGTAAGATCTTTTTCCATCAAACCTTTCAATGCCACATACTCATGATCCATAAGAGAAATAAATCCTTTTTAGGAAGGTATTAGCATTTTTTTCGAATATATTATTAAAATTAGCATGCTTAGGATCAGCGGAGTACCTTGCCTTGTTCTTTTTCAACCATTTCAATCCAGTTCATTCCTGGGCTCAAAGCTGAGAGCAAAGTTCAGATGGTGAATATTCTCATTTGTTTCAGCATTTCTAGAATAAAGACTTCATTTTAGCAATTAAAAACCAGAAAAATTTCAAAAATTTGCACCCCAAGATCGGTTAACCAGCTAAACTTCTTCTATGGCTTCCTTCTAAATTGTGCTATCTTAACAAGACTTTAATAAATGCAAGAGCTCAAAGATACACAAAAGGCGTTTCGAAGGAACTTTCCCCCCCCACACTTAGAGTGGAGCAATGTCCTCATTGCATAGAAAGAATTTTAACATTAATCAGCAATCCAACAGGAGAACGAAATTACACACAACAGATCAAAAGGGAGCATGTAAAATATTCAAGAGTAGAAAATGTAAGAATACTCCCCAGAGTCTGCTCAGGGTGTGTAGCGAGGCCAACCCCACACTTGAGTTCAGCTAAGCATCAAAGTATGCAAGTTGATAAATAAGATCTGAAAAGCCAGAAGAACTCAAGTGGAACCAGATAACCATTAGTAGAAAGATAAGAGCCAAGGCTCTTGCAGCATGCACATTATCCGCCAACATACCACAAAAATAAAAACAATAGAGTAAAATAAACAACAAAATCAAGAAAGCGAAAAGAGAAACAAACCGTGGGTTGCCTCCCACCAAGCTGCCCATCTTTATGGTCTTTGGCTAGACCTCAGTTTCGTTATCCCGGATCGAAAATGAAAGTTAACAAAGGTGCCAACGGAGACACAAAGTGGCCAGCAATCAGGATTAAACCACCTGGATCAAAACACAATGTTACCTCAACGAATAGGATAGGAAAATAAATGCTCCATAGAATCTGGTCCTTGAAGAGGTATTGACGGTAACGGGTCTCAAGCAGAAGACCAGGTGCTGAATGCTGTCCTTCCTCAAATTGGAGGATGTAAACATCTTCCTCGTTTATGTGAGGCTCGATAAGGATTTGATACTGGCAAAGTGGTGGTGGTTCTTTCTTCACAAATTCGAGGATGTAAGCATCCTCTTCTTCTGGATAGAGCAAGGAGAAGGAGGAAAGAAAACCGTCTGTAGCAGGGTGTACTCCGTCATGAACTGCTTTGCTCTTCGGTTGTTGTAATGTCAGAACTAGCTGAGTTTTTAACTCTGCAATTGTGTCTTCCAAATCAGCAAAGAACTTCAGTTTGTTCATGTAGAGATCTTCTCCCTCAGGTTGTTTGACAACATTGTTCAAGATTTTATTATGTTGTGGAACACCGATATTCTGCAGGTAGTCTGGTTGATCCTCTAACCACATCTGTTCTTGTTGTTCGAGACAGTCCTCGAACTCATGAGGTCCTGTACAATATGAGCAGTATATATCTTGGGAATAATAAGAATCCCAATCGAATTCCTCCTCACTTGCCATTATTAGTTAGAAATAACTAACAACAAAAATAATTGTCAATCAAATCCTTTGCCACATTTTTTTTCAGGCCTTTTTTTCAAATTAAATAAAACGAAAACTAATGCAATAAAACTTTAAAAGGACAGAATTAAATTGTAGGAATTTAAATGACAGTAATTTAAATGACAGAACTTAAATAACTGGAATTTAAATAACAATAAAATAAAGAAACAGAATTTAATAACAAAAATAAAATTGCTGAAAATTAAAATGACTGAAAATTAAATGGCAAAAATTAAATGACAAGGAAATTTAAATGACGATAAATAAATAACTGAAATTTAAATGGCAGAATTTAAATGACAGAATTTAAATAACAGAGAAATAAATAGCTGGAAATTAAAATGACAAAAATAAATAACTGAAATTGAAATGACGATCAGTAAATTACCAGAATTAAATAACTGGAATTTAAAAGACTGAATTTAAATGACAATAAAATAAATAACTGAAATATTAAATGACAATAACAAAAATAAACAGATTAAATAGCACAGAAATACAGTAAACTGTAAATAAAAATAGTAGACAAAATAAACAGAATTACGAAACAAAATAACAAACCAAAATTATAAACTGAATTACGAAACAAAAATAAAAATAGAAAGCAAAAATAATACAACAGAGCAATGAATTAACCAAGGCTAGGGACTAGACAAAGTCAAGTCCCCGGCAACGGCGCTATTTTGCAAACGGTTAAATTGATGTATTAAAAGCTAAGAAATAATCCTAGAAAGTAACAAATCAACAGACCGTCGGGTTGCAAAAATCCCGGTCGCAGTAGTATAGCAATTAAGAAGCGACCAGGTGTCAATCCACAGGACTTGAAGGAAAATAAGTCTAGCCTAAGACAATGGTTAAGTCAGAGGGGTTTGTTTTTGTTTTGGGATTTAAATAAATAACAAAACGAGATAATTAAAATAGCAAACAGGAAAATAAATAACAGATAAAGTGATAGATGATATGAATGAGCGGGACTCTGGGTTCAGGTTAAAACCGTTTGATCAATTATGTCCACTGGTTAATTAAAGACAGATTGGCAAAATTCCTAATATTTTCTTAAGAACCAAATCATAGATTCAGAAGAACTCGTTTACCGAAAATGCGGGGTCTAGTCTAGACTCGAGCAGAAACACATGTAAACGGATTAAGTACGAGGAATAATAATTTGCGTCTGCATGAAGTATTAATTAATCCAATCAATAATTCCACAGATATACTGATTAATTTAACCAATCTATTTATCACTTGGTCAGATCAAAATAGATTTAGTAAAGCAGCTCAATAAACTCATGACATTTATTAAAAAGCACAAGAATAACATTAATCATAACAATCCGTAATTAATTAAAACCAAAAAATATAAATTACATAATTAAAACAAACTGAAATAAACCGTCCCCCGGAGTAAATCCTCTAAACCGACATAATAAATTAATTGACAGAATAAGAAATCACCTTATCTGACATCTTGAAATTTGTCTGTTAATTGGACTGATAATATATCGGTTTATAGGTTGGATAATGGGTGTGAATGGAAAATGGATAAATAGATGATGAATATGTGTGAGGTGGAATGGGATGGAAATTGTTGATGGAGGAAGTGTACGGTCGTGGTGGTCTGGGATGGAAGCATGAGTGTGTTGTATATGTGGGATGGAGTACAGTGGTGTTGGTGTGTTCTATTTATATAACTAATGTGATGAGTACAGTGGACTAGTGGAGAGTGGTGGTGGAATGATGATGTTTGATGATGATTAATGATTAATGATGAAAGTTAATTAAGTGGGTTGGTTTGTTGGAAAGAAAGAAATCAATCGTGGAAAGTAGTAGTTGGAAAGACAAGGATTAGTGCTGGAGAGAATATGGGGCGGCGCTGTACGTGAAGTAATATGTTATCATATTTTTCGTTACAGCTTCGCAGCCTTCAGGATTGTCGCTTTAGCCGCGTCCGGACATGCGTCCGACCCTCGAGGTCCAGACGTCTCTGTCTGCGACGCGCGCGTTTCTCTTCTGTGACGTCCGACTCTTATGTCCGGACTAACTGCCTCGGATGTGACTGAGTTCCGGTTTCGGTTAACTTCGACGGGGCCTACATTCTTCGTTTTAGCTCCTTTTTTTGATCTGTTTGCGGCGTTGGAAAGCTCGTGACGAGATCTATGCATTTCCATAATAATTTCCTGCTTTTAACAGTTAATTTGACATCAGTATTTGTCTAATGTAAGAATCATGAAAAGCAGAGGATAAGTGTGAGATAACGCCGGAAAACTTGCGTAAAATAAGAATTTTGAGCATATAAAACTATATCAATTTCACACTTATCACCAGTGATGATCCGACAACACCACACTTCTTGGGAAACACGGGGAAGTACTACATGGGAACGGGTCTCTCGTCATCTGCACGGTCAGGTGTGTCTAAAGTCCAAATTATTCACTGACTACGTTGTGCCATGTATGGGTATCCGGTAAATACGTGATCCTCTATGGACATGTAGCGTGACATTGGGCTTTAGAGACACCCGTGGTGCAGGGGAACAATCGAGAACTGGGCCCATGCAATCTTCAAGGTAAGGCC